>JBBPNG010000140.1:0-37812 GCA_038091095.1 Leccinum incarnatum
CTCCACGAGGAGGTGGAAAGAGAATGCTGGTGGGACGAATGAGCTAAGGGGTTCCTAGGGATGGAGGGGGTGTTCCGCTCCGGTCTTTGGTAGGGGTTTCTCGAAGAAATGGTGACGACGGATCACAACGATGGTGACCGTAGGAGGTAAGCTAGAGCTTTTGTTACAGCTGGCCCGGGTAGGGTCGGTTGTAGACTTGAATGCGAAGGTTATGACGAAGGAATGGCCGAGCAAACTTAACGTCTGGTGAAGCCGAAGGACTAAGGGTTCTTGCGAGGAGGAACTCACGAAGAGTCACGTCACTCGAAGACTAAGACTAAGGGACACACCCGAGATGGGCAGAGGATTGAGGGACGAAGGACGAAAGCACTCGAGGTTCTTTGCAGAGGATACTCGGTTGGATTTCAAGTAGCTCTAGCTTACAGGAATACAAACGAGGAAGAGGGTCCTTAAGTACTATACGATGGAAGGCGATGGAATCGCGAGGAATGGAGGAGTCATCCGCAGTACGGAATGAGTCAGAAGCTGCGGATTGCTAAGTGATACAGTAAGCGAAGAAGAACGAATGACGACATCATGAGTCAGAGGATGAGTCTTCGAGATAGGGACATATCGGATCAGTGATAGGAGAAAGTAGGAATGGAATCGGAGGGAGGCGAACCATCAGTGATGTGAAGTGTGTGAAATCACCGAAGGTCTATGATACATGGTGAATAAAAGGTAAAGGCGATAAGCGAAGCAAAAGGAAAGGGAAAAGAGATAGACATAGAACCTCGGAGACAATCGTAACATCGTCGAATTTATTCTGTCTGAGTTGTGCATCAATTGCAGCCCGTGCACGGGGTCTGCCAGAAGAGGGAGAAAGCTAGAATCTCTCATGATGTCGAGAAGGTATCAAAAATCTTCCTGGCATTTATGGGCTTCCTGATTCCAGTACCAGTCTCCAAGCCACATGGAACTGTCGTCAGGATATGGATGATATTGCTTCTCAGAGGATTTGGGGTCAATGACTAGAGAATAAGTGTTCTCAACCAATTGTGGATCTTCCAGGTCGTGTTGGGGAGGCCTGTATAAGAAATAGACCTGGTAAACCTGTTCACCTGGGTCTTAAATAGCTCTCGTGCTAAACATGTTGTGAATGATACAAGGAGTACTGTACGTTCAGTGTGAAGTCCTTTTTAGTGGTCAGTTATCCCACCCCCACAACCTTTGCGCTAATCACACATGTATAATATCTCCAACCACCATATCCATAGAAACTTGGTTAAACCCCACACATCCGAAAATCCTTCGAATGTGGCCCAGTGTATAGGATGTTGGTATAGCATTCACGCATAGCAAAGTGGGTACTGACAGTACTGTCATCCAGATTGGACAACATCATAATGTGCAGATTATGCGTGCCGAGCATTGTAATACAAGTAACCGTGGCGGTAAATCTTGTTTCCCCGTTTGATGTCTTGCTATGTGAAGTAGATGAAGAAAAACAAACTGCTTTCCAAATACTGAGTTTGAATTCATGCAATAAGTACCCAGCCTTTGCTGGATTTTTTAAAAGCATGCTTCATGATGAAAACTTGAGAAGTACCTCAACTTAATGAGTTTCAACATTGTACTGTCCCTCATATATCAAATGCTTATATGATGTTGGCACGTCGGTTTGCCGTGTCATGATTTGATAGTATATATCATGTTGCACCATACAAGTTTGAAGCTACAGTCTGTGCCACGAGTATTACTTCTATTTGACCAGCACAGAAAGCTTGGAGGCGTGGCATAACCACTGAATAAGGACTGTAGGGGCACTCTGCACTGGAGTCCACTGTGAGTAACCCAGAATGATATTGATCGAACAACAATGAGCTACTGACCTGTGGAGTCCACTGTGAGTTTAACTACCAGGTAACCAAGGCAGACAGAACAGAGGACTCCGAGGTTGATGTCTAGTGGCTGTAAATACTGGCAAACAACTGCTAACAGTCAGAAGGTTCCTCTTCATGGACCTGGAAATATTGTTTGGTATGCTCTGAAGGTGGTGACTCATTCTCTCTTGTCAGCACCAATACTGACACCACAAATTATGTCCCAGCATAAGTCCTCAGTCGATGGTAAAGAGTACTTGTCTTAAATATTATAGGCGGTACCTGATCCAAAGAATCCAGCCATACCAGTAGTATTTTCTCTGGAGGGTCCAGCTGTGTTCCATGAGTCATGATCAGGTATCCGTTGCCGGTTTTGCTTGAGGAAGAATGTTGGGTCTTGAGGTATGTCGTGTTCAAAAGTGATTAAACACATAGTAGCATGACATCGGATATTTGACTTACACAGTTTTTGTTTCCTCTCCAACAACGCATGCTGGATGGCAGATGGCGGACACACACTCCTACACCCTCAGTTCGCTGCACTGAGTCTCCCTGAACAGATTGTTATTCTGATATCTGCCATGATTGTGCTGCTGGATCCACAGTTGACAGCTGGAGACTGACAGACTTTGCAGTTTCTCAGTTTTTTGTTATCTGCCTTGATATCAGGATGGATCCTGACTGATCTGAGACACTCAATTGTGTACAGTGTCAGCCTACCTTTCCTTCCCCTGCAGCACTTAAACCATTTTGACAATCAGCAGGGATGTCATCTACTCAGTACTAATGACATTCACATCCCCATCCCTTCTGCATTCGAAGCTCAACCTGATGGTACCAGCGTGTCAGGCCAGTATCACTCGCATTCCTGGTAAGGGCAAAGAAGTAGAGAAAGCATTGTGCATGCCACAATCAGCACTAAGCTCTCTATGAAGAAAGGCAGCATTTTGCTGTGTGGCTGTTTAGCATAGGTCATGAAAAGCAACATCAAGTAGATGCTGATGGACACATTTGCAATCCCAGACTACAAAATCTTGATAGACTCATTACTCAATTATATGGCATGGTCAATCAAATGACATCCCACCATCTGAATATTAATATTTCTTTTAGCATATGATTCTTGCTGCTTGTAATTGTCCACATTGATGGAATCAATCAGGAGATCCTCAAAAATGCCTAGAAATGAGTAAATGTTCCTTAGTGCAGATAAACTTATGTGGGAAGAAGGCATTGACAGACAAGAAGTAGAGAAGATCACACCCTAGAGGGCTGAGGTGCCAAGAAACGAAGGGTCAATGGGCTCGATGGATGGCAGAGAACTCAGGATGTATTCCAAGTAGCTCTCGCTTAGAGAATTACACAATGAAGAGAGAGTTTGTAAGTACCACAAGGATAAAATCACATGGAAAGGAGTGTGTCATCTGCAGTATGGAATGAGTCAGAAGCTGTAGAGGGCTATGCATACAGTAAGCGATGACAAGGCAATAAACAATAGGTATTTATCATTGGGATAGTCTAGAATTGGTGCAGATGATGCATCACATTCCCAAATGAGCTCAATGATCACCACACTGGTGCATCACAGACATGAAAGCTCTCACTTGATAAAGCAAGAGAGATGTAGAAGCTTGGGATGAGTGGGGTATTGACGTCAATGTGGTTGTAAGTGACCTACATCTTCTGTCAAAATCTTGTCACACTGATTTATGTACTTGTTCTGACAGATATTTGACGATAAATTTCTCCATACAGATATCCATCAACTTCTTGCACCCGACATCCTTACCTGGTTGACTGGGTTGGAAAATACCTGGATATCAAATATGGGAAGTGAGGTGCAAAAGTGGGTTCAGCCAATGCTCTGATTCAAAAGCTTTGATGGAGTTATGTTTCATCTGTTGAAATAAAGCATCTGTCTCACACTCATCAGGTCTACCTGCATGCTATGATTCAAGGGGCATACCATTTGAACTATCTCCGCATTTATTGACTTCTGTTATGTTGTTCAACTCAACAACTAAATTGTGTACCTGGCCAGCATCTCTTCCTTTCATATCATGTCCTGTCAAGGTTTTTCATTCTGCCATGGCAAGATTTAAGGCTCCAAGTGACCCTAGCAGCATCAGCAGCATGTGTTGGGAACCCATACGCACAACACCAATCTGGTATCATCATAGCCCTCCCTGATATGATTGTGTGTTCATCAACACGGATGACACTACAGATGGTATGTTGAGCATGGACATAGCTTGCCAATCTACTACTCATGTTTCTCAAATGTCTACTTAAATGAACTAACATACAAGTGTGCACTCATAATAAAGACTTTGGTATGACCGTCTAGCCAATAAACCTGACAGGTTAACTGGCATATAGATGGTCTCTCCATTGCTCCTGGAGGATGGAGGCTAATATCTCGCCATCATACCTGTTGATCGTATCATTCGCTGTGCTCACTTACTACCTATTTTTCATGCAGAGTTTGTTGATGACTTGGTTGACCTTCATAATTCTTTGGATCTTTACCATGGGTTTTACGTTAATTATTATGTTGATCATCATGCATTTAATAATTGGATCTGAGTTTGAAATAAAAGGGGTGGAGTGAACCACTTTAAGTATAATTACATAAGCACATCAGAAATGACTAATTCAGATGCTGTATATCACCAGGATTTCGTGACCTAATCATATCTCATTCAAATTATATCAGAATAATTAGATTCTTGGACCATCATAATTGGGGCTACACCTTTTCTGGTAACACCAAAAAGTGATTATGAGTTTTTTTTTGGGATTTTTTTTTTCGCAGCTTTGGATACAGCTCTTTTCTTGATAGGGGCATGTTCCTGTTTGTTCTGATATAAGCAAGAAGTGCACCCATTGCAGCCACTACTCCTACAATATTTCTATGTTTGGAATCTCACTCAAAATGTTTTCCCCTCATTTCCCTGCTTTGCCCTAGCCTAATATATTATTTGAGTGCATAGACATAGTTACCCCCCTGCCTACATCTTCCAACTACAGAGAGTGGCAAAAGCTGCCAAAAATGATTTATGGGGCAGATTTGTGGTTCACACCTATCTATGTGTGAGACACTGACAAAACCCACAAAGGCTCTATAGGAATGGTAAAAAGTTTGAGATGCTGTCAACAGCTACTGGATCTCATGATCAGCATCCTGCTAATGGCTACAAATTTGGCCTACAGGGTGTTGATCATCTCATAGAGGAAGTTCACAGATATTTTGCAGGCTTATCAAAAGGACCAGAGTGAGGGTGAAGAGGTGAAGGAAGGCACCTTGCCTATGAATTTGAGAGAGAGTTGGAGGTTTTTTTCCTGTAACATCATAACAGGTGGGCACTCTGTTTTACATTTGCAACTTGGCTGATTGATAATAAACATCCACTAGCCTTACTCCATTCCATTTCCTCTAAAATGAGGTAAGTAAACTCCATATTAAAAAATCCAGGCTCATACACAAACTCTTCTATAGCTTAGAAGATGCTTTGGTAAATTCCCCCTTGCTAATCAATATAAGTAAGGGACTTTTGTCACTGACTTTGCCAGTTTGCTGATCACCAACCAGCTCAAATGCCAGCCCAAGCTTCCTCAAGCTACTCTAGCAAAATGTAATTGAGCTTTTATGCTCAAAGATCTCAATTTATGATCAATAACACTTTGACATCCTAAGTGAAAAGTGGGTGGCATTTATATTACAGGTACTGAGTTCTAAATTACAAATGTAATATGCTTCTTAATTCAGCCTTAACTTACTAAGGGCTATTCTTTGGTTGATACTAGTAAGTGAAATTTAGTCTCAATATATGCACTTAATAAGCAGCTCAATGCTTCATCCACTTCCAGCCCACCTACCTAGAGGTAGGTTGAATTTATTCACATAAAATGATGTTTATATATGATGGAATATAATGGAACTCTAGGCTTGAAGGAGCTAATACTGCTGCTATACCCCACCTCCATCCTGCCATAAGCAGATGGAGTGCATTATAAAAAGTGTACCATTCACTCAAGAGAAAAAAAAAGTGCTGGTGGCTCAGCTGGCATGCTTTTGTATGTTAATCAAAGTTGCTGCTAATGTGTTGGCTTCTTTTAGCTAGCCAGCCTTAAGGGGGATCTTGGCAAGCAAGAAATGAAAGTAGTATTGCCACAGTCCAGTTAACCGGCAACCAGTTCTGGTTGCACTCAGTTTATGTATGGTTGAGTTAAGATATAGAAACTCAACCTGGGGTCAAATCCAGGCCAGCGACAATAATCAATATATAATTTGTGCCACCTGCAGCCAAACAAGTGAACTTCTTTCCATTGCCTACCCACTCAACAAACATTTTTTTTTGCACAGTGCATAGTTCAAATGAGAAATTTGCTCAGTGAATAGTTCTACTGATTTAGGAGGAGTTTGCAGAGAGCAGATACTGATATAAGGTAGTTAGAGGCTCTTAGAGCATGTCTCATAGGGGCTTTTAAGACTAACCTTGTACATTTGAACACCAGTCAAATCATTGACACCATCATTGAAAAGATGGTTCCAACCTCTGTACTTCTGGGTGATGAGCAGTGTTATACTTTTCACTAATCCACTAAGGTCCCAGTGATTGCTCAGATCATTGGTAGTTATTTGCTTCAGAATGTCTTGAATAGATCGGAACCAAGCCCGGGATTGTGGGAGGAGGAATCAAAATGTGTAGTTGATAAAGCCTCTAAGAGAGCTTCAGCAGTCACATTTGATGTGGTATCAAGACATTTATTTGCCTGCCACTCAGTGAGCTTGCACAGTGAGAGCATGCCATTTCAACCACCACCACCAGAGTAGTGACAAGTGTCAGCTCAATCATTGTTGTTATCCAGCTCTCCAGCTTCATTGGCATCTTCTGGTTCTTGCATTATTATATATGGATCTGTAGAGACATACATCAATACGTCGGAGATGAAGCAATGTGACTTACCATCATCACAGTTGCATGGATGGATGCAACATGTTGTACGTCGTGCTGCATGGAGAGCAAAGACATACATACAAGTCAGAGATGGAGCGACACAACTTACCATCATCATGGTCACAGGTGCAACAAGTTGTACTTCGTGCTGTGTAGAGAGCAGAGACATGAGCATCTTCTCCAAGAATGCAACCAGACCCTTATCAAGCCTGCATGATAAAAATCTTGACAAAGCTGGACCGAAACCAGTCTCAAATTTGATCAAATGAATAGATAAAAGTGAAGTTGTATCTAGGGATTATTAGAGAATCAATGAAGTACAGAATTAATTGACTATGTGACATGATGTGGACCAGAAAGCAAGTCAACTCAAAGCCAAGCCTCTCATTGGTATGGACTGCATGGTCATCAATAATGAAGGGGGAAAGATTGGTGCATCTCCAAGAATCTTGAATGTATGTTGATCATGATTTCAGCACCATTGGTTGTCAATGAGAAAACATGTATGCCATCTACCTCAATATTATCTTGACCACACTGCTCTTGTGGTTTTCTGGGATGTCAGATACCTGCACCCATGCCATACTCTATGTGACATTGACACTGTTGAACAACAAGGAAAATGGGAGACAGAATTTGACAATGGCACATGTTCTCAACTTGATGACACAACAATGCAGTGTGCTGGCAGCACCACCTCATAGCATCATCACAGTGACAACATGCTGGTCATGCACACTCAAGTTGGCATGCCTTACTGGTTGGTGACCTTGGCTGCTGGGCTGCCCTCATCATGCTCTTAGTACTATACATACAAGTAAAAACTCATACAAAATATAATGTGGGGTATATTCCATGACTTATATTATCATGCATGATATATGATGTCCCAGAACATTTGCACATGCATGTATGTAATTGCTAATAGATAGATATAGATAGATAGATAGATAGATAGATACTTTTGAAGCATCCTCTTTCATCAAATAAGATATACGAGGAGCAACAAAATCCTTGATATATTTGAGAAGTTTGACCATGGCTTGGATAGCCTTGGTAGATTGCTTAACAGTTTCCCTAGTCAGATGGAGTTTGGCAGACAGAACTTTCCAAATTCCAAGATGAATACTGTGACTACTAGAGCAATTGTTGTCCTTGAGAGATTGACCAGAAATATCTGAAAGTTAAAGATGGTCACATCATCCCATCTAATAAAACATTTGAGAGGAAGTTGTCAAGTCTTGGATAGACAGGTCAGCTATGGGAATTAACAGAAACTGAACAGGAACTTGACATATAACATGTGTATCAATAATATCATAGTCAATCAATAACATAAATTCATCTTTGCATTGTTCTATCTTGGCATGGGCTTGGATCATGTTTTCTAATCCAATTCTCCTGTTTCTTCACTCTATAAATAACAAAAGTTCAACAATCAAAATAGTATGTCAAAAATCAGTAAAAATATACATACAATGCGAAATTAAATGAGTCCTGAAAGAGTTGTATATCAAAGAGTCAAGTCAATAATCCACTGGGTTGTCACTAGACAGTATGGACTTACTGTAGTTTTGAGTATTTTTTTAATGAGATATCTTGTGGGATACCTCCAATCAAATGTCCATACCATTAGAGAGACAGAAGATCATAGAGGTCAATGGTATGTCCATGACTATGTTTATATGCATGGGACCAATCAATGCCTATAGTTCAGGATCACTCTCTACATTGATGGAAAGCGGCTGGAATGCAAGGATGACTTTGCAAATATTCCATGCTCTGTCTGCAAACCACCGTCAGTTTTGCCAACGGCAAAAGCAATCACCACTCCAGATACCAATGTCCAATTTCAAACATAGAGCCAGCAACTATCAGTCTACCAAGAATGGCATCTAAACATGCTCTTGATACAGGAACATCTTCTCAATACAATCAATCCTTTTATAAATCCAGCTTGAACAGCCAAGTGGCAGCACAAACATTGAATTACCACTGTCTCAGAATATGTAATGTCTATATGCGAGATTCTCATGGATTCTCATCATGGCTGATAGGGGTGGCATCTGAAAGATATTACAGTAGGATTATGGAGTTGTTTTATGGTATGTAGAGGCCGCAAGTGGTTTTTTACCATAAATTTATTAATTATTCACATAGTACATACCTTGAATACTGCTTGATGAGCTTCAGAGATCCTTTTCTTTCTTTCTGCCAAGGGCAACAATCCTATAAATAAGTGTGTATCTTTTCAATGACATAAAATTACTAAATTATTGTGGGAGCCTTCTCTGGTGGACCTGAAGTGCTTTACATCAATTAACCACAATAGAATCTCAAATCTATAGATCTATTACTAAATATAGGCTATTGCAAAGGACTCCAGTAGCCTGTTTGAATAACATAATCCAGTTGGATGCATGACATTGCAGAGTTCAGAGCTCAATGAATGCAGCTGTAATTAAAAACACTTAATTTTAAAACTTGAAAAGTAATAATGTTAATGAAATCAATGACTTACAAGGCTGTCCACAAAAATTGGAGCTGGACTATGGCCCAGTCACTGGCATTTGAGGCTGTGGAGGCTCTAGTAGGTTTCCAGTGGAAGCTGGTATAAGACCACCATGATCATTACTGTGGCTCTATTCACAAATCCCCTGGGAATTATAGTGTGAGAGATTTCAAGGTATACAGTTTAACAATGAACTATTGATACACTTTCATTGTTGTATATGCAGGTTACCATTGATCAAAGCATAATTGTGTAAATTCAGGGTTTTGTATGTACAGCTGGTAATTTATAGCAGTCTCTTTCAAACCCAGAATGTGTTGTGAGACCAACAGTTATCCTCTTCCTCCTAGTGGTCAAACACTTTGTCATTGTAAAGTGCAAATAAGGCACATTCATTAATGGAGATTGAAATATGTGAAGTGATAGGAAGGAAAGCATGTGAAATCACCACTTTCCAACTCAAAAACCAAACTTGGCTCTGCCATAACCAAACTCCCCCCTGTGTAGTTATCAACAGGCAGAACCAAGCAAATACCTTGTCGCCCACATCACAATGTGCCTCGGTATACACATTAATGTTGAGAGCAAAAGAAACCCATTGTGAAACCAAACTTCCTGGTTGCTCCGCTGGGAGGTGGACTTGCATCTAAAATCTTACATAAGATATCCAAGAATTTAAAATCATCAAATTCACAACTTTTTCAATCCACAAAAAACATCTTCAAATAGAGCCTCTGGATCACTGTAGAGCTCTTGATATAGCTCAAAATCTTTGGACCGATATGGAAGGAATTGAGAGTTGTTGGTCCTCTGAACATGGGTCTTCCTCAGATCTGGAGTACTTGTGACTAGGAGCAGACTTTCCCTATTGATCCAAGTAATTAATTCTCATAATAGGTTTACAATTCAGAGACACTTACAGAGGTGATATATCTATTATACCAGGAAAAATGGAGGCAGAGATATGGTTTCCTATCTCTACCATCAAAGATTTATCCAGATTCTAAACAAACTTTGAGTTTCACAGTCAAGGTATCCTTGAGACATCTTGTCATGGCATGACCAAGGCCATCAGGCTTCCATCCAAATTTCTAATATCTAAGGCCCTACTTTTATTGACAACCATTTGTCCTCAATATAAACATCTCAACTTACCCATCAAATGAGGTCATGAGTACTATATACTTTAATGGGAATTAAAACTAAAATGCAAAACCAAAATATAGGTTAAAATATGGCATTGATCTATTCATTAGATGTATTTGCAGCTTCTACAAAAGGTCCGGTAAGATTTGGTGGTCAGGAAAAATTGTTACATTGAAAGAGAGGGGATAAGAGGGTCAACTTTGTTACATGATCAAATGAATTCCAGAGGCTTTTGAAACCATGTCCGATCAATTTTCCAACCTTGAAAACCCTCATGCACACTGTCCTTAACTCCTCACAACCACTTCCTAAATTGACATACTAGTAAAAGTGGGAGGGAGGAGGGGAGGACATTGGTTGCCACTATCAAATAATTAGCCAGTACTTAGAAAATGGTTGGAATATGTTTAGTATATGTCTAATGGTATGGAACAATCAATTGGAGGTGTAATGGGCTACCACTACCAAATAAATAGCCAGTGCTTAGGAAACAGTTGGAATGTGTTTAGTATATGTCTAATGGTATGGGACAATCAATTGGAGATGGCCCATATATCATTCTGAATTGATATTTCCAGAAGAGGAGGTAGGAGGAGACTAATAGGCTACCACTATCAAATGAATAGCAAGTGCTTAGGCAGCAGTTGGAATATATTGGGAAATACCACCATTAAAACAGGTCAGGTTGCCATGCTGGATGATTCCAAGCGTGGTCATGGTATAAATAAAATTTAAACCCCACAATGTGTAATGAAGTGTACACAGTGGAACTTCACCACTTGCCAATTAGTCTAGCAATCATGACCTCATGGTCCATTTCACCATTGGTCATTCCATGTGCAATTTGTACATATATGCAAATTACTTAATACAACAATTGTGCCTGTTTGCCAGCTGCTATATTTCAATAATGATACCATGACTCAATGATTGGTGCAAGCTTAACTAACCTGTCTGTCAACATAATTGCATTCATGTTGAAACATCATACAAGTTGCATTGAAGTTCCACCAACTCAGATCCAGAGCTGCATTGAAAATGGTCTCTTCTTGAAGGCAACACAACTATGCAGTGTCTGGCACACCTAACATTAATGTGACAAAATGAAACTATACTATGTGTCTTCAGCCATGTAGCACACAAAACAATCCCTTATTTACTGATGCATAGTCCATCGGCTTCAGAAGCCCTTCACAAGATCATTGAACCCAACTCCCAGTCTTCTAAGGTGAATGTCTTCTAGTGCTTGGGGCCTGACTCAGAATGAACCTGACATGGATAGACTCAAATACCCATTAGACCATTTCATACAGGTAAATACTCTATTCATAGTTGATATTATTCTAAGAGAGGAACTGACAAAGTGAGGACCAAGGTGGTGGATAGTGTGGGGCCTGCATTGAATTACAGCACAACCTCCTACAAACTAGACAAGACAAAATGTGAATTTCCAGGTTTAATATGAAGAAGCAGCCAGCAACCCCCAGATTTCTACCAGTCCCAGAAGGTAGTCGGAGGCAAGGACTCACCGGGTGTTGTTTCTGATGTGTTATCTGCAGAGGGGAGGCATCATCTATTGGAGAAAGGATTCATGCATGATGGGGATAGTATGCATGTAAGGGGCGAGGATTTGGGCATGATTCCGGAGGTATATGAGGAAGGTGTCACTGGCCCAGTGGCCCTTGATCTTTACCACATCGAAGGGTATTTTACGGAGGAGGTACTCGAGAGTGGAGCCAACCCTGATCCCATGGCCTTTGAATAGGGTGATGCCGGTGGCTTTAAATGCCCCCTCAAGCATTTTTAGGAATGTTGGTTGAGTTAGTGGGGTGTATCCTTTTTTGAATCAGCGGGGGATTGTTTACAGCAAAATGATTGTGCATTTTTCACTACACTTTTTTCGCACACTTAGTACACTTTTTCCTACACTTTTTTGTACACTTAAGTACATTTTTTTGTACACTTTGTCATTACACTTGGTACACTACTAATTTGGTCAGAGTCTGGTTAGGATTTCTGCTTTGTTATGTCTGGTTAGTGTGCCTGGACATGCTTTGTTAGTGTCTGGTTAGGATTCCTGCTTTGTTAGTTCTGGTTAGTGTGCTTGGACAAGCTTGGTTAGTGTCTGGTTAGGATAGAAAAGTGTACAGAAAAGTGTACAAAAAAGTGTACAAAAATAGTGTACAAAAAAGTGTAGTAAAAAGTGTAGTAAAATGTGTAGTAAAATGTCTACCAAAAAAGTGTACCAAAAAGTGTACCAAAGTGTACCAAAAAAGTGTAGTGTAAAGTGTAGTAACAAAGTGTAGTGTGGTCATATGACCTGGAGAGCCTGGGAAAGCCTGTGGATCCTACATGGTCTGTAGAGCTAGAGGAGCTGTAGAGCTAGCTATTGGATCTGAAGAGCCTGTGGTCGTCTGTAGAGTCTGTGAAGTCTGGAGGCAAAAACCTGGTTTGCTGATGCACTGGCAGAGCTGTGAGGGGATTACATGGCTTGTTTTGCCTGGCCCACTGGCAGTTGATGTCCTTGCCTTGGAGAAATGTTTTAGTGCGGGGTAGGCGGAAATTTGTGACTTCATTGCCCTTGCAATCGTGCTGCTGGGTAACGTGCGTGTGGGTGATGTGTGTGAGGGGTTGAAGGCGGCAATGTTAAGTACTGTGAATTTGCTCGTTCAGGCGGTGGCAAAGAAGATGGTGGTTAAGCAGGCAAAAAGGGCGGCATCGAGAGGGTCAGTGAGGATAAGGTGAGGGCGGAGGCGCACAATGATGTTGAGTGTGTAGGGCTCGCAGGAGGGGGCATTTTGAAGATGAGGGGCAAGTAGCTTGGCTGCTTTGAGGAGCACGTCAGTTTCTGCCAAGTTCGGAATCCAGGGGAGGTTGTGGAGAATGTGCCAGGCCCAGATGGTATGGACATAGTTAGCGACTGTATTGCCTGCGTACACGCCTGCGAGTGAGGAGATGAAGGCCACAAGGATGCCCGGGAAAGGGGGTGCTCGCTTTTCCTCCAGGATCTTCTTGAGGTCGCAAAAGGTGTGGTAGACGAGGAGACCGGATCCGTAGGTCTTCTTTGTTGATGTGGCCCATGTGTTGTAGAGGGTCTGGATAGGGATGGTGGCGTCTGACAGGCAAGGGAGGGGCACCAGAGGAGGAGCCAGTCTTTTGCGAGACAGTTCGGTCGGGAGGGACCTGGGTCAAAGGGAAAGGGCAGAGGCTCATGGGTGGAATACGTACCGGTGGGTGGACTGCAGGAGGATTCAACATTGGATGTTAGTTAAGCTGCTCGCAGCGCCGCCAGGCAGGGCCTGAGTGCTGTGGCTAGGTGGTGGTAACATCGATGAGGAAGGGGTGGAGGGGTTCGGAGATTGGGAAGGCAGGGATGAGGAGATCCAGGGGGGGTATAGTCCATGCGAAAGAGGATCAGTGGGTTTGTCAGCGCCGGGCATGTACCTGGTGTGGACTGTGCACCAGTGCCATTGAGCCAGGGAGGTTTGAACACATTTGAAGACTTCATTAGTGGAGCGGTTGCAACTGGAGGTCGAGATTGCTTATATCTCAGGTGCATCACTACCGATTGGCCTCAATACTTGGTCAAACGGTCGATAGGGGTGTCTACTACATCCGGTACAGCCACTACTAACCGTGGGAACCACTTCCTAACGAGTCTGAGATTGAATATTCTGGCTACTTCAAGCACATATTTGAAAAAATCTTAAAATGCTGTGAACCGATTCATGTAAACAAATTATGGACAGAAAGCTATGAGTGTGTGTGAATTTTTGGCTACTACAGAACCGGTCATAACCAGCTATTGGACTGAGGAAAACCGATTGAAACCAGTTTTTATTGGTTCAGTCTATATTTTGTCCAAATTAGGAATTTCCATAACCGGTTAAGGTTTCCGTTATGCCCAAATAAGGCATATAACTGGACCGAACCGGACTTTAAAACACTATTTAGGTATCTGGATGAATAGATGATCATCTACCCATCTGAGGATGGGGCCTAGTCTGGCATGTCTCATTATGTCAGCTCTAGCACTTCCGATGAATCCATAAATGCCTCCAGAGGGGCCGAAACCGAAGAAAGGGACGTGTCCACAGCAAAATGGGATTCGGATATTTGGACAACTAGCGCATGCCATTGAGACAGATGAAGTGGGACGGTATGGTACACTTTGGCGATGTCAAGGACTGCATCTTGGGAACCAGCCTGGGAAGGGAGGATAAGACTAAGGAAACTATCTTGAAAGTACTATATGGGGTGGGAAAATCGCTCAGGTAGTCTCTAATACATGCTAATTCCTGATAATATGGATATTATGGATATTATCTAGTAACTCATAGCCACCTTAATAATTCTGTAAATTATAATCATTGTCCACTTAAACCTCTAAATCCCCAATAATCATTCACTCATTCAACAGACTTATACATGATATACATAACATTAGTACATATGTTTGACAATGAATCATACCATTAAAGAGATATATACATAATGCATCTCACATTAGTTGATATATTGAACAATTTGTAGTGTGAAAGTTGTCAATTTATTCACAATTGTTCTGCCAACTCAAATAATAATTAAACCGTGATGCATAAATATTCTGATTCACCATGATACCTACTACAGACAGGCTCGGAATGATGGTGGGAAACAAGCCTGAGATAAGAGAAATACGAACAAAATATATACTTCACTAATCATCAATCATATCCCCATTGATCTCACTGAGGATTTCTACTGTGGTCAAATCCGAGGAAGCAAGGTTCAATGGCTTCTCGCCACTGAAAAACAACCTTATCAGTACCAGCAAGTCATCTGAAAAAAAAATGCACATGGCCGAGGTATAAATACTGTGCATTATTCTATGGTATGCAGTTGGCTTTGAATGGCGAGGATCACGACAAGTTTCTTAAACAAAGACTCCAATTGTGGACCACTGAAATCCATCAAACGGCCTAGAAGAGTGTCCTGGATGACTGCAGCTACCTACTAGGAAAGAGAATAAGGAGTTAGTACAATTTAAGAGATGTAACCGTTGCATTACCCCAATAGATGCCATGGCAACCATGAAGATGGAGACTTCACGTTGCCCTGGCTGCACATCATTTGACGATGTAAGTCGTCCTGCGAACTCCAGTCCAAGAGAGTTGTACTGTGTTCCGGGAGTAAAGAAAGAACATTCAACAGATTTGGCGATAACAGGATTTTGGAATGGCTTTGACATGTTGAATCTGCCCACTTGAGTCCATGGATAGATGAAGGAGTTGTTACTAAGCAGCATTGTGTTCTATTGGTAGTGTTTTAAAGTCTGGTTCAGTCCGGTTATATGCCTTATTTGGGCATAACCGAAACCTTAACCGGTTATGGAAATTCCTAATTTGGACAAAATATAGACTGAACCAATAAAAACTGGTTTCAATCAGTTTTCCTCGGTTCGGTAGCGGTTATGACCGGTTCTGTGGTAGCCAAAAATTCACACACACTCATAGCTTTCTGTCCATAATTTGTTTACATTAATCGGTTCACAGCATTTTAAGATTTTCTCGAATATGTGCTTGAAGTAGCCAGAATATTCAATCTCAGACTCGTTAGGAAGTGGTTCCCATGCTCAGTAATGGCTGTACCAGATGTAGTAGACATCCCTATCGACCATCTGACCAAGTGTTGAGGCCAATCGGTAGTGATGTGCCTGAGATACAAGCAATCTCGACCTCCATGTGGATAAATTCTAAATATATTGATATCAAAGTCAAATCTTGATGGAAAAATATGGAAAAATATGGATAAATCGGGGAAATGTAGGGGATATCAGGGTGTAAATAGCACAGCCACCATAACCGGTTTTTGTCCAGTGTTGAAAATTTCGAGATTTCTTGTAACCTTAACTGCACCTATCTGTAATTGGGCATAACCGAACCTCTTTAAGCGGTTACAAGCGGTCAGGGTTCGGTTAAGTTACGGTTTTTTATCAGTTATGCGACTGGACTTCGAAACACTATCTATTGGTATGTATTCATCGGCAAACTGAGGATTCTGGAAGCTATCATGATAATACACTTCTTGAAGGAACTTCTAAACAACCTGATACGGTGCGCAACCTGTCACGAACGTGAATTGGGTGATATCGGGTGATAATCGACCTTTTAGTAACCCAAGCATCAAAGGAAGACAGGCAGCTCATGTAGTCTTGCAATGGCTGAATATAAAGGGAGGGTGAGCCATCTTCAAGACGGTAGGCTATGTTGTACTCGCTGTTGTAACCATTCACGTCCACAGCCTTTATGAGTGCACAGTACGCAAGGTTCTCTAATCCTTGTGTGCTAAATGGGGAAGCCAACCTCCGCAAAGCCTCATCTGACATCCGCAGCATCTCCTCAGGATCTCCAACAAATGCCAGCTTACCAAACTCATAGCTGGTATGTATGACCTTCTGAACATTGGAGTTATGCTCTTTCAAGCCAATTGCAGCTGTCTTCTTGTTCCGCATGAAGATCTTCAGGTTGGTACATTGCTTCCATGGCATGTCCGAGTCGTTTTTGTTGGTCGCCATGGTATCAACAGGTGTACCATCTCCATTTTCTTCCTTTACTCTCGTCGAGCCTGATTTATTTGGAGCAGCAGCAGCTGGGGTGTGGGTCACTGGTATTGGCAAGGGTCAGTACATATCAACAATCAATGTTTCAAAACAATCAACATTCACCATACCTCTGCTTTGATTTTGGTAATTCGGTGAGGTATCTTCTTGAACACTTTTCTCGCTTGACTTTTATTGTCTTCAGACTTGTCTTCCACGTCTGCCCTGAAGTCAGAAGTGGGAGGTCTAACTGAATACTCAGAGGTTGGGATGAATTGATGGGAAGTGACAGAAGCTGATCATGATGTAGCATGGTGAGGTTCCACAGTGTGCTGGTTGCTGCTGATGGCTTGTCAAGAACATAATTGGCATCCTCTGGACTTGACATGCCCTCTGAAGATCCAAATAGCCACTTATCCAACATGCAAGTTGGTCTCTTTGCAAGACATTGTGTCCCCGCTCCACTATGGAGCTCAGTTCTTTGTCCCAGCCCTTAAGTGCTTTGTTGCCCAATTCACTGACCTGATGATCTCACAGAGATGTCAACTTGACGACCGCGCATCTTCTGTTCACCTGCCATTCACATCACTCTTGGTCTACCATAAACATGTGGCAGAGGAAGATACCTCAGAGCAGAAAAAGGCAAGAACTAAGCTCAATTAGCAGAGAATCAGATAGTAGCCCTTCTTATAATATCTATCAACCAAGCCCTGCCAACCAACATTATACATCAATTGGATCAAACAATATAGCTTAGAAGTTAATGGCCACCCACCAGAAGCAAAGTTTGCAGTCTCTTTGCTACTTTACACTTCCACAATCCACGTATCTCGTGGATCTGGTCTTCAGAGGGGAGATTCCTTTGGAAGCTGTTCGACTATGACCATGGTCAAGATTAACAGCCAACGATCAACAAAGTCACATGTTGTAAAATTTAATTACCGCCGTGCAGCCACAGTTCAACAGGGTACATGTAATACAGGTACACATTACACAGGTACAGAATTCAAACACTGCTGCCATTACATGTAACTAACATTCTAGCCAAAGTTCAACAATGTCATGTGCGTGTAGTTCAAGCACCGCAGTGTTCAATGTGTACAATTCTGACTCTTCTTCCTGCTCCTCGTCGTTAGTATTTTGTAGTGCGGTCTGGTCTGGTCTTTTGTCTATTTTGGAAAAGACCAGACCAAGGCTGGTCCTTTCCTGATATGGAAAAAACTAGACCAAGACCGAAAAAGACCGAAAAATCAATCTTTATCAATCAGTCTTTATCAGTCTTTGCTGGTTCGGTTACGGTCTTTAACCAGTTGTTAGGGGTGTGGAAAATACTTCGGATTCTTGGCTTCCAGCCCATATTTTTTTTGTCTAAATTGGTTGAGGGGTCATTGAGATATGATCAATGTAAGAATGCATGTCATTCTCGAGTATATTTACTTAGAAAACCTCTGATCCTCTAAAGACCGGTTGCAACCGGTTTTCTGAAAATCCAAAAAACTGGACAACCGGACCAATGAAAATTTAGACCGGTAAGGACTGGCAACCGCAGTCCGGTCACAACTGATGCAAGTCCGGCCTGGTTGCGGTCTTTTTGTCCGGTCTAGGACCAGACTTTAAAACACTAGTGTCAATACCTTTGAGGCTCCCCTTTCCCAGTCCAGGTTTTTACAGATCATAAAAACCTTACCTTCTTCCACAGCCCCCAGTATCTAAACTGCCGCCAAGCTTGTTGGCTTCTTGACCTCGCCGACTTTGATCTCAAAATCACCCATGTTCCTGGTACAGCCCTCGCCGGACCAGACACTCTGTCTCGTTTCAGACCGAACAAGCTCTCCCTTTCCCCTGACAACAAGGACGTTACCCTCCTCCTCCCCTCACTCTTTATCCGTGTCATTGACACCACCTTATGAGATATCATTGCCTCTGCTTCTGGTGACAATGTCCTCATCTGCAATGCCCTCCAAGCTCTCGATGGGTGCATTCCCCCTGCCTTCTGCTCTCATCTTCCTAACTGGCAGGTCGATGGTGGCCTCCTCACCTATCAAAACTGTGTCTATATCCCAGATTCTAGTTCACTTTGCCGTGACATTGTCTCTCATTCTCATGACCACCCCTCTGCAAGCCACCCTGGTTATCTTAAAACCCGCCAACTTGTTGCTGCCAAGTATTGGTGGCCTGGTCTCACACAATTTGTTCGGAAATACATCGAAGATTGTTCCCTTTGCCAACAGTGCAAGGCAAACACCCATCTGACCATTCCTCCCCTTACCCCAATCAAGTCCTCCTCCTCCCGCCCCTTCCAACATATTTCTTGCGATCTTATCACCGACCTCCCTTCCTCCTCCAGGTTTGACTCTTTATTGTGTTACTTTTGGTGATTTTGCACTCTTTTCATCTTTTTATCTCATTGTAGACTTTGTAGCGCTCTGCGCTACTTCTAACCATCACCATTGGATTCCCCATAGTCGATAACCCTATCAACATTTTCTCCTCGAGGTTCTAGACCTTTGTGGTCGCTCTACACACCTTTATCTTCTTTTCATCGAGTTGTGATGATTATTCCCACAGTTGTGGCTGATTGTGGCTGCTAGTTGTTTACTAGTACTTACAGCCACTCAACATAAACCTCGGAGTCCTCTGTTCTGTTTCCCTTGGTTACTCACAGTGGACTCCAGGTCAGTAGCTCATTGTACTTCACTCAATATCATTCTTGGTTACTCACAGTGGACTCCAGTGTGATCCTAGAGTCGCTATTTACTGGTTATCCCACCCCACAAGCTTTCTGCGCTTATCATATTGGTCGTGGTCGACCACGGGCTTACAAAGGGGGTAATTCTCTATCCTACCAAGAAAACTATCACTGCCAAAGAGATAGCGACTCTTTTCTTCCACAAAGTTTACAAACACTTCAGACTATATGACAAAATCATATCAGATCGTGGTCCACAATTTGCCTCCTCTTTCACCAGAGAACTCAGAAAGGTCATCGGATACAACCTCTCCCTCTCCACTGCTTATCACCCCCAAACTGATGGGGAAATAGAACATATCAACCAAGAGGTCAAGACCTACCTTCGGATCCTTTGTGGAGATAACCCCACCACATGGTCTGATCTGATCACTCAAGCAGAGTTTGCTCACAATCATGCACCCCCATTCTGTGACCAGAAAATCCCACTTCTTCCTCATGATGGGATTTGAACCCCATCCCCTTCCCACTGTCATCGCTGAAACCAATTTCCCTGACATCCAATCTCAACTCAAAACCCTTTCTGCAGCTCGAGACAAGGCCTTCACTGCACATGAACTCGCCCGACAGGTCATGTCTACCAGAAACAGTAGAGGATTTGTTCCATTCTCGAAGGGAGGGAGACAAGGTCTGGCTCGAAGCCAAAAACCTCAAACAAAACCTCACCTCTAGGAAGTTTGCTCCAAAACAAGAAAGACCTTTTACCATCACTCAGGTCGTATCTCCCATCACCTATCAATTAGTATGCCTCCCTAAAACATGGAGCATTCACAATGTGTTTCATGCCTCCCTCCTACACCCTATCGTGAAAATTCCATATATGGCCGAACTTCCCTGCCCCACCACTTGATCTTATCAAGGGCAAAGAGGAGTTCCAAATACTTTGGATCATATCTGATCTGATGGAAAGGATATACAGCTGAAGAAGATACCTGGATCCCAGAATAAGAACTAAAATATGCCAAAACAACTCTCCTAGCATATAAGAAACTCCACCCCATTGCTTTTCCTTCAAAAATTCCCTCATCTTAGAAACCCTATACTGTCTATTTCCTACAACAATGTCTAGCTATGTCCCTTCTGATTCAATTTCTTCCATATCTTCCATTTCTCTTTCACCCTCTCCTTCATTGCATAGTTCTTCCTCTCCTACCAGTCCTCTGGCTCGAGGTTGTCTTCCTAGTCCTCTTAGTGGAAAACCTCTGGGCTCAAATGATCTCGAGACTCCCCCTTCCTCTCCCTCTGACCAGACTCTGACCAATCCCGACAACAAACCCGCCATCCCCTGGCACATCAATTCCTCTTCCCTTCCTGCTTGCTCCAATGTATATCATATCTCTACAGTTGATGTCCCCCTTTATGCCAGCAAACTCAGGACTGACGATGCTTCACCCGAAGACCTGCAAAGGCTTTGCACCTATCTGCAGGATGCCCGTTATACCAGGGACATCTACCCCTATGTGGACATTGAATCCCCTCTCTACTCGCTGTATAATGCGTTCGCCCACACCTCCCATCTTGGAAGCATTGCTTCTAACCCAAGGAACTCTTCCGACTCCAATGCGGCTTTCCTTGCTTCCCAAATCGTCGCCACACAGAGAGCGACTGACAAACATCTCCTCTCCGCCATGTATCAGCTCGGGATAACTGAATTTGTTCCTGATATTGATCGCTTTCTGGCTGAGATGACTATATACTCCACTCCCCTCACCATCCCACAAACACCCTCTTCGCCTCCTAGTCTTCCTTGTCCTCCCCTCCATGTTCATATCCCTGCCAAGGTGGAAGCAGTGAGCCCACAAGTGATCCTCCCCTTTCCCACAGAAATCATTCCAGCTCTCATTTCCTCTCCCTCCCTGTCTCCCCCTTTTGGACCTGAGGACATCCAAGCAGAGATCGACAAGATCAAGGTCATCCATGATTCAGTCTTGGTACATGGAAGTGATGAAGAAAACCTGGAACATACTGATCCAGCTTATCAATCCCCTCCCCGTCCATTGCCTTGACCCCATCTGCATCCTCCCTCCCTTTCACCAGAGCTGAAGACGCCGCTATGAACTCAGTGGAGGCTAGACTTGCCAAAGAGCTCGACCTCTTTGTGGACCATCGCCACAGATTATACCAAAAGTCTTGCTTCACTTGTAGGTGACTCAGTCACATTCGTGACTGCCCCCATTACACTTGCTCCCTCTGCCTCAAGCGAGCACCAGGACATACTCAAGGGGCCTGCTATTGAAAGGCTATGCTCGAATCCAAGAGAGGAGAGCGGCTTGCAATGTGCGCAGCGAGGGCAACAAGTGGCAAGTCTAGTGGAGATACTCACTAGGTAGGCAGAAGGTTGAGAGCTACAGCGAAGAACTCGACTGTAAGAGTCGAAGAAGTCTTATTAGACAGTGGCCTGAAGGGCCTGCTATATATACACAAAGGAACATATGGACTGAGCTACAGTAGCTGCTTTTCCCACTTGTGATGAATGTTGGATCAGATGTGGGAATCATGGAAATTGCAAAACCTGTGTAGCTACATCGAGTGTGGAAATGATGGTTGAAACCTCCTGGCCTACAATAGAGGCTGTTGAAAGGACGCACTGGCTTGCCATCTTCAAAGTACATGCTGCAAATGATATTGTCAATAGTGTTTTAAAGTCTGGTCTAGACTGGAAAAAAAGACCGCAACTGAACCGGACTTGCATTGGTTGTGACTGGACTGCAGTTGCACTGGCAGTCCTTACCAGTTTGAATTTTCATGAGTCCGGTTGTCCGGTTTTTCAGAATTTCAGAAAACCAGACCGGGACTAGTCACAACTAGTCTTTAGTGGACCAGTTATTGGTCCCCTACTAGGGTTCCCTTTACAAATTTATTTGAAAATAGTCCATGTCTAGTCCATGTTTCATCGACATACCACTTGGAAATGCTCATATCTTGGCTGGATGTTGATGGTATAACACAATTAGTGGCTCATATAAAAGCTTGGAATGTCCTCTACCTCTGCCTAAGCTTTCCGGACTCCTGGCGGCCAGTCTAAGTTAAAACCGGTCCAAACTGGTCCGGACTGAGGTGGCAACATTCCAGAAGTTTCCATCGGTTTCGGTCTCGGTTGCACACCTTTACCAATTGTAAAAGACTGGTTCTGGTCTGGTTGCCTCAACATACTGAAAAAGACCAGACTGGACCAGACTTAAAAAACACTAGTTACCGGGAAAGGAGTACTTGACATGCTTCTTGATGATGGTATCAGGGGTGATTGTGTTGCAGGAGCAGACCAGCCATACTGGCACACCCGCATGAAAGAAATCATCGCATACTTTTGTTTCTTGAGTAAAACAACCCATCTAGTAGGACCTGACAATAATCAGGGGACCAGAAGGGTAGGCAATATGAGGTTTGACATAGAAGACAAAGTTGAGGAATGCTGAAATGTCCAGGAAATTCTACTAGGCTTGAGCAATGAAAACGATGATGTCGTGAAACATAAGGGGATGGTTCAACAGCAACATGATATCATGTTCCAAGGACTTGATCATTCTACTTGCAATGTCTTGCTTCCTCCCATTTCTTGTGGCAGTCAGATGCAATCTGACACAAGGAGGTGAACTGACCGCTTTTGCTTGCCGACCTGAAAGGCGGCATAGGGAAGTGGTTCGAAGTCTTCCAGCCAGTGGAGTAATACCATGTCCATGACAGAGGGTCAGGCGCTGGGTAGTTTTCTTGTGGCAAACACAACAGGCATAATGATATTCCTCACAGTATGTCTGTGGCTACTAGAAAGCAGTCCACAGGACTGTCTGCTTGAGCCCTTCTTCTTTGCCATTGTGGAGTTCTAGGACGAACAACATGTGTTTGGGGAGGTGTAAATGGAAGTACTAATATTGTGGTGTGTAGCAATCAATGTGGCATTCAAGCTTCTCAATCTAGCTTGCATAATAAGTAAGTATTGATATTGAGAACAAACCGAGATGGAACTTACAATCCTGAGCACGGGTTTGAGGTGCATATCTTAAGGGAGGAATCAGGCCCGGGTTGAGCAGCAGGGAGGAGTTCGTGGGGTTAAGCAAGAGCAACAGTGCAGTGATAGGGAGGAGTTCTAGAGTGGTGGACATTGACGAAAAAGACACTTCAAAGGGTCTTCAACCCCACTGTCGCTTGACTCAGATGCAAGATGGCAGGGTGACCCTATGGACACAAAGTTCAAAAGTGTTCTCTGTGTGACACAAAGTCAGGCCCCAGAGAGGATTGAGCAGCACAGCTCAGTGAGGTCCATGGCGAGGAGGCAGCACTAAGGTCTTCAGACTGTGGTGATAGATGGCAGAGGAACAAATTTACGAAAGAAGATTAAAGAGACTGATTTTTGATGTCTGCCCAGCCATGACCGAGCTGTGACCTCTGCTGTTCACACTACCTCAAGGATCATTCCGGCATTCAGGACAGCCACACTCAAGTTTCCAACATATCAGCTGGGCTCATTCCCAGAGATGAATCATGGAGCACTCTTCTTTTTTCTTCTTCTTTCACTGCCAGCCCCAGGGGATACATGCTGCTGAGGACCTATGAAACCTTGCTAAGCTGGCTTTGTGCTGCTCTATCTTCTCTGTGGCCTGACTTTGTGTCACACAGAGAATGCTTTGTGTCCATAGGGTCTCCTCATCACCATCTCACATCCAAGTTGAGCCGCAACAGTGGAGTTGAAGACCCTTTGAAGTATTTTCCCGTCGATTCCTCCGTCAAGTCAACCACTCTACTACTTTGAAGGCACTGTTCAACACAGAATTATAATTTTACAGTAAGTCAGTACTGCAGACAATTGTACTAAACTGTTCTACTGATTTCTACCCATCACTGGGCCCAGATCCAGTCTTGCAATTTGTTCAACTGTACATTCTCCCCCTTGTCTGCTCACATCTGACTAATTTCTTGCTGCACTTTGAGATAGTTGCACCACCAGCTCGAAGGTCAGATCTCTTCTTTTTGTCTCTTCCCTTCAACATACTCATAGACTGCAGCAGCAATCACTGCCACCCCCAAGGTAAAAAGGTTGTCCAGTGCGATGTGAATTGGAGAAGCCAGGTGGTCTACAAATAAACACAACTTTGCTTTGTAGACGAAAAGGTGCTGGATAATTAGCTCTTGAAAGTATGGTTCCATGAAGAGGGCTGATGTGGGTTTGTCTTGTAGGTGGTCATAACCATCCATGACAGTGTTCACTTCTCAGCACTGTGATGATAGGCCACACAGTTGTCTGTGTCAGCCTTGATAAGTGGTGCTTCACTAAAGAGTCTCCTTAATCTGAGCGTTGTGTTGATATGGGGTTCAGCAAAACTCTTCCACTGGTGAAGGACGGTGTTGATGGTGTGTTGTCTCTTTATGCAGTGATTCAGGATGCTGAACCAATGCAGCGCCAAACTTCAACACTATTGCACTTTCCATGGCTTCTTCAATCAGCATGGTCCATGCATTTGTTAAGAGGATATAGAGTATACTTGAGCTTACATTATGGTGGAATGAGACAGTGTTGAGTGGAACATTGTGGTTGTGGAAGAAGATTGAATAAACTCCTATTCAAACTCAGATATGACTGAGTTTTCTTATATAATACAAGCATGTAAACTATTTACTTTAGTGCTCTAATACTGGTATTTCAACACTCCCCCTTACTTAATATACTATAGTAGACATAAGTGATGAGAAATAGGTCATCTATGCAGTAATTAATATTACCAGCAAGCATTCAGTCAGAGTAAAACTCAAGACCTCTCAAAAGTGAGGTTCTTAGTGAACATGCTAGCCAGGTTCTTTGTTCAATCTATGTAGAACAATTCAATTATTTTGTCTTGCATGATGGTGTCATGGACAAAGTGATATCGAAGGCATATGTGCTTCGATCATTTATTGGTAACCATATTTTCTGCCATGAAGAGGGATCCTTGGTTGTCACTACAGATGGGGATTGGATGCAACTTGTAACCATGTTCTTTCATCATCTGCCAGATCCAGACAGCTTGACGAGAGCAGTCACTCAATGCCATAATATACTCTGCTTCAGTGGAAGAGAGGGCAGTGGTTTTCTGGAGGTGAGAGTTCCACAGGAAACCTTCCGTGAGTTTCAGGTAAAAACCTGTCTGCGAGTGCCCTGTTTTGACATCCTGTCCCCAATTGGAGTCAGTACAGGTGATGATACCCTTTCCATTTTCACTGTTGTAGACCAACAAGTATTGACACATATCAAGTAGGTATCTGCATATGTAGTAAGTTTTGTCTAGGTGATCTTGGGATGGATTCGTGGCCTGTCTGGCTAGTTGGGTGACTGCATAAGCTATGTCGGATCTTGTGCCAATCATTAGGTACATTAGGGACCCTATGACTGTCTGCAGGGAGTTTAGTATGTCTTTATATTTCCAGTCTTGGTAGTTGGGTTGAATTGCCTTTGACATTTATGTGACCAAATTGTCTCCCAGAGTCCCTCTTCCTTAGTGAGGCAATTAACATCATTCTATGAAGGAGTTGGGGATGGAAGAACTTACTTCTAGATTATTCTTTCATTTTCTATGATGACTCATTTCTCATTACTTTGCTTATTGATCAGCTTACTGATCATGACTCATTATGACATCATCTGCAGTACATATGACTTAGATATGACTCGGTGCTTACATATCATGATAAGAGTCTTATATGCTATTGGCTAGACTCTTATGGAATATTCTACCACATTCTATATACCATAACATGTACAAACAAGTCATGTAGTATATAAGATGGACTGAGACGTCCATTCAATCTAAGTTGTTTTCACATCACTTCTTTCACTACTCTCATCAGCAACTCTATCAAGTTACTTCTCTCAATCCATTCACAAGTTCCTAGTAAGTTCTCTACTAGAGATTCACTTCCCTTTATTTCCTCTTCGGTTCAATCCTTGAACCCCTCAGCTGCACTATTAGAAGCATATAACTTCTAAAGGTTATTTGCCCCGCCTTGATAACGAGTATCTCGTCGTCTATACAACACAGAGTCTTTTACCTGTGTCGATGGCTACTCACATCACGCGCTCCGAGTAGATTGCGATGAATCAAAGACTTTCCATCTTAAAACGTTCCCATCAGGCTCAACAGAGTACTGACGAGTCCTTTTCCTCAGGTCCCTCCAGACCTCGAGAGCTTTACGTTCCACCTGGTAGGCCCAGAGTCCTTGGACGATCTGCCCCAACCTTCACATCTAGGAACCAACCCTTCATCCCATCTCCTCCTCATTCCCGGTCCTTTCGTTCTAACCATTCAAACTTGTCGCCTGTCATTCCTTGGCACCGTCGGCTTTCTCGACGACCAAACATATTACGTCAGGGAGTCATCGACGATTCTCTTTACCTCAAGTGTCCAGACTGTGGACGCCCTTGTCACTCTGCTTCCATCTGTAGCAACTTCTCTTTCCACCTTCCTACATTCCTATATATGAACACACAGTTCTCTAGGGAGAATAGGATTCGAGCAACCAACAATGCCAGAGGCTTTAGCAGAGACTACAGAAGAAATTGTCGCTCCTCCCCTCATCCAAATACCAGTCTCACTTTACTTTGTCCCCAACAGTCTACTACTCCCGTCGACTCCTCTTCTGGACCTGATCAATCAGTTCCGAGACCTTCAGCTCCAGTAGCTGAATCTTATCCCACAGTGCCACAAAATCGCTGGGATACTGAGCACGACTCAAATGGGTGGTATACAGGACCTACTCCTTAGGACAGTTCAACTGGAGCTTCCCCCTCTTACCTGGCTGGCTCCAGAGGAATACGGTAATAGTGCTGAGACATTCGTCTTTCAAGACAAATCGATTTATTCTACTCTCACTTCTATTGGATGGGCTTTGCCCACTCAACATTACAAGGACTACTTTGTCGAGAGATTACTAATCCACTGGCAAGGATACAAGCTATTTCATAACAACCATTTTCCCACCAACTCTCAACAGTCGGTGGAGTTACGCCACTCTATGGTCTTCCTGAACTTCATACCAAAGGAGTTCAAGTCAAAAACAATGGTAGGACGGTTTGCCCAGGGAGAAATCCCCACAATACAGGAGTGGAATGCAGAATTCGACCATGTGCAGCGGATGAAGTTCTTGGGGGATCTGAAGAATGCTTCCTTTCTTATTCAAGCTTCTCTTCTCATTGATCCTTTTTTTAAGGCTAGAGACTGGATGTACGATTGCTTACACCAGATCGAACTTCGCAGGAAACTTCATTTAGATCCTGACCCTACACAATTCCGCACAGACATTTGTGAGGATATAGATTACATTTCCGGTACTCTTCATGATGTCTTACTTATCAACAAAAGAACTCCAGGCCCTGTGGACTTTGGTCCCAGGAGAAACACAAAAGTGGATGTTGGCATACAAGCACCTCATCCAGGATGTGTCTTTACATCCCTGGTGGCCACTTCCTCCTCAGCTCGGCCTTTATGCTGGCAGCTAAGGTTAGAGCGGCACCATACTAAACCTGGTAGTTCTTCTCGCTGAGAACGGTGAGGGCCAGGTGGAGGTGTTGGTGGATGAGAAGGGCGTTCTGGAGTGCAGGGAGGCTCCAAAGGAGGGGGACTGGGCAACACAGAGTCTTGAGGTGGGATCCTAGTATGGGTGTCACCAAGAGAAGGGTGTTTTCGATCATCTCTGTTGGAGTCAGAAGAGTGGTTGGAAGGTTCTGAACCAGCAGGTTGACGGCCAATAGGTCAATGAGATGCCACTTTGGGGCAGCAGGGAAATAGATGTTCATCGAACACAGTGTGTGCTGCAGTGAAGATTGCACCAGTGGGATGCAAGAATATAAAATTCTTATCACTACCAGCAGCAGTGCCAAGATAGATCATTAGTTCCAATGTAGGTTGGAGTTTACCTCTTTGAGTTTCAGCTGGAATGTGCACATATGTGCCACAGCCGAATACTCAAATATGAGAAATAGAAGGTTTCTCCCCCTTGAGTAGTTTATGGGGGGTCCTCCACCCAAGACGGACCATAGGAGTTTGGTTATAAATATGAGCAGCATGCTCTAATGCAAATTCCCAAGTATTGGAGGGAGGCAGGTGTGTAACCTCATTGCCTGGGCTTTATCAGAAAGCATATGAATGAGTCACTCAGCATGTCCATTCTGTTGGTGTGTGTATAGAGCAGATTGGTAGATGTATGTCCCATTATCCTTCATGTAGTCGATGAATGCTTTGGAGGTGAATTCGCCACCGGCATCAGACATCCAACCTTTAATATGAGCATTGTATTGGTTGCAGACATAAGCAAAGAAGTGTTTGACCACTTAATACTCTGGTCCTTTGATCTGATGGGGTTTACACAAGCACTAGATGTGTAATCATCCAGGAAGACCACAGCATACTTATTGACCATCTCCATCAGCACCCTATCATAGGTATGTGTGATGATATGATTGTTGGTTGTCATTGAGAGTTTCACCACACGTGCCAAGTGTGACCCTAATGTCACTTGGTTTAGTTATCATGGTAAAGGAGAGACAGACAACTTACCCAGACATTTGTCCTGCCAGTGGGCTGTGGAGTTGGATTGGACAATGGAGCGGCACTGTTGGAGAAAGACAATTGGTTGGCTATAGGGAACCTCAAAATTTGGTTCATTATTTGGTTGCTTGAGTCTGCTGTTTGCTCAACGGTTACGGAGTCGTAGATACTCAAATGGGTGTGAGTAGGATGTGAGTGGGAGTCCAGAGCACAGAAAAGTGGACTAGACTGTCGGAAATGCAGAAAACAATGAGGAGAAGGGTGGGACATGTTGAGAAAGGTGAGACGAAGTGTAAGATGGTGAGGGGATGTACTTGTGAGATGAAAATACATGGTAGATACATAACTACTGCTCAGTAATGAGCTTCAGTAGTCTTATAGTCTAGAGAGTACTCAAGACAGCTAAAAAACTACAAAAGATTTCAAGGAGCATCTGAGCTCCACATCTGGAAACAAGATTGAACCAGTGTTGAATGTAGGTAAAAACAATGATAAGTAAGTGGGGACAGCAGGGACAGCAGGGACAAAGAATGGCAGCTGGTATGCGTTCACAGAGATTCTGATGTCGATTGAATCACTAAATCTGTCAAAGGGATCTTCAAGATCTTTTCCCGATCTATGTTCTTCGAGCCAATGTGATGTGCACCTCCAACACAGCCAACACAGCAACTCACAGGAGACCATATAAAATTGCTTGTGATCTTGAATATCCTCTAGATCACGACTACTGAGGATTTGATCCAGCATGTTGAGATATGTCCTGGCACTGACAGCATGGGCTCTGATATGCTGGTCACACATGGTGGACAAAAAAAGCATGCAGCATTCCAAAGACTTGACTTTTGCATTTGCAAGGATGAGCTGCAGGTGTTACGATTGTCTCCAGAGTTCTTACTATGTCTTTTCTCTCTCTCTTTCTCCTTTGCTTATCACCTTTACCTTGTATTCACTTTGTATCATAGATCTCGGGTGATTTCATGTCTTATTCCACATCACTGATGATCCAACTTTCCTCTATCATTGATACTATTTCCAGTGGAACGGTGGTGTCCTCTCGAATGAGGTCTAAGCCTGTCCAAAGCGAACCGGATTGTGGGTCATACTTACCCAACACAGCATCTTTAGTCCGAGTTGCTATCTCGGGATGATCACACAATCAACAGCTCTTAACTGAGCAAGCAATTCCCTTAACTCTGGGATCTGAGTATGTGTGCAACAAGACGCAGCAGTGAACGGCGATGATAACAATGAAGCCCCAAAGTGTATGGGCAGCTTTGACATAATGAAGTAAACCTATGTCCGGTCAGACTGTTGGTCTATCACTCAGGGGCTGACGGTGACACTTGGAAAGAGATGAAGATGTGGATGAAAGCAAAGGACTTTGGCTAGAAGCTCAAGAGGTCAAAGCTGGGTCTACCAGCTATGACCGACTCAAGTATTTATACAAGCAGACTATTCTACATACAGGCGGACTACATGAGGCATTACATACATACATTCTAAATGACATCAGGTCTACATAATGATATAAGGCAGTGAGTAGTAATGGAATGATAGTGGGGACATCATGGTAATGTAGTGATGTCGAGGATGAGGGCTGAGGGTAGGTCACTTGACCTTAGTCTGAGTATCGGTATGTCTGGACTCTAGTCCTGGCTGTTAGTGATGCTGGACTGTGGTCGGACTGTGCTCTGGACTGAGATTGGTCAGTCGGTAACGGTGATTTACAATACTACCCCCTCTTTATGGCGTGGATTCCAGACATGCAGGATTCTCCAAAAAAAATATTGCATGAAACTCCATCAAGGAGAGGCTCCAAATTTTTTTTGGAGCAGATGGGTTCAACCGGTGAAAGTCTGCGATGGCAGTCTTGGTGTTACTGACATTGTCCACAGTTTGCCATGTCGCATTGGTGAGATCAAATCCCTTCCACTTCACCAGGTACTCCAATTTTCTCCCTTTTACTCGTGATTCCAAGATCAACTCGACTTCCCATTCCGAAACACCTTCATTGACGAGGACTGGATCTGGTCTAACCACCGGCTGTCCGGGAAGGGTGTCCAGGAATTTCTTCACGCAGGATACGTTGCTGTCAGTGAGCATTTAACTCTTTTGGGCAGTTTTAGCAGTAGTATTGCCTTGAGATTCCAGAATCTCGTATGGTCCGATCTACTTTTGTGTGAGTTTTTTCGAGTCATAGGGAAGATCGAGATGGTCGGTACTAAGCCAGACCTGATCTCTGATCACATAGTCCAGAGCCTTGCTCCGTTTGGAGTCCGCTGCCGCCTTCATCCTTTCGGCATTTTCTACCAATGCTTGTTCAACAAGCTTGTGAGCTTTCCCGGCTTCTTGTACAAAAGTCACCGCCTCCGAGTCTGACTTTGAGATTTTGAATCCCATACGCAGCATGTAGTTCCATGTGATACTGAACGGTATGCTGCCAGTTGCCCATGTGACCAAGTTGTGCTGGAACTCTGCGATTTTCAGGAAATCGACCCAGCGATCCTGTTCCTTTGCACAGTATGCCCGGAGGTAACCAGCTAAGTCTCAATTGACTCATTTGGTCTGTCCATCAGTCTGCGGGTGGTAGGCAGTGGAAAGTTTCTGTTCAATGCCTAGCATCTTACAGAGCTCTTTGGTGAACGCTGAAGAGAATTGGGGTCCCCGGTCTGAAACCACTGATTTTGGTAGTCCGTGCCAACACCATACATTGTCTCTAAATAATGTAGCTAACTGAAGAGAAGAAATAGATTTAGAACAAGGAATGAAATTTTTTTATCATACACTCTTGCTGACTGAAAACCCATTTCCTGAGCCAAGCGAGGAGCTTGATTGGGTGAAGGACGTCTTTGACGCAAGCCGCATCTACAACAAGTTAGCGTTTGTGGAGCTAGATCCAGGCAAGATTAAAATCATAAGTGTTGATTTGGGTGATGGTCCTATGCTGAATTCTTTTAGATCACTGCACGTGGTTCCAACCTACGTGCCAGTGGGCAATTCAAGTTGGCAGCAAAGAAATTTGTTGCCTCGTCATATGGATTCCATATGGCAGACGGGACAGCCACCAAGGAGAAGAACCGGACACTAGTAACCAAGCTGAAGAACAACTCGGTGTTTGCTTGCCGCGTAAGTATCTACGTTCGGTATATAGTCTACTATGAACTGATTCGTATCCCGGGCCAGGAATTTGATCCTCGCCCTACAGGAATCTATAAGAGCAATGTCATTCAGCTCATCATCAATGAGATCCTTTTCAAGAGGAAAGAGGATTAAGGGATTAAATGGAAAGAGTATTATGATCTGTTTCCATGGGTAGCATTTGCACTGACACTCACAGCCGTAAGTAACTAGTAGTACATGATGGTCAGTCTCGGATGGGCCTCGCTAACCACATAAAATAGATTGAGTGTGCACTTGACGAGTGGATGACCGGCAAGTGGGTACCAGTCTATTTCAAAGAGGACGAGCACAAAAGTGTCTACAAGCTACATATCAAGACCCTCAACTACTTCAACAAGCAGACGCAGAGGCAAGGCATCTTGCCAAGGATCCTACAGGAAGCTTTCGACAATGGAAAGTAAGGCAAACAACATACTAATTAATTGGTTGATTACATTTGCTAATTCGAGTCAGGTTGAGTGCGGGTATTGATGACAGCGAACTTGAAAGTGCCAGCATGATCACCATTTCTGATGATCTCATCAAGGACGCAATCAAGGAGTGTGAGGAGGATAGTGGAGTGACTGAGGAGATCGAGGAGGAGGAAGAGCAGAGTGGGTGCCAGTGGCTAAAGTCGGATGATCATATTCAGTTGGATTGGGATGTCGAGGTTGAGATGGAGTAGTAGGTGTGGTATTCAGAGATCTATGGACCATTATAGTATTGTTGGTTGTGTAGTAGACCTTGTAGCTCAGTCTACAGAGTGCTATGGTGTACTTCATAGCACATGTCAATCATATGGTTTACTACACTCACTATGGAATGCTACTCAGTCACTAGTAGAATTATATAGTCAATTTCTATGGTTTGCTACACTCGCTATGGTAGTGGTGGTCGAGAACCTAAGTCTATGTAGTACTACACACCAAGGGAAGACTATGGTGTCTTTTGGGAGTATTTGTACTACATAGTACTACATAGCACATTGTTTTTTTCCAGATGCTGTTGCGGTTGTTTGCTTGTGACCCTATGATAATGTGAGTGTACCTGCCACTGTACCAATTCCCTGAACCACCACGGTGTACTACGGTGTACAGTGTACCTTGGGGGTCAAAAAGTACCCAGTGCTCATGGACTCGGAGTCTCAGAGACAGTGATAAGCCTTGAGTCAGACTGACAGGCTATACTAGGGCTGAGGGCTTACCTATTAGAGACCAAAAATGAATCTCATCATATCAATTTTTTGACAATGTGAGCTGCGATAAGACTTATGATTTGAATCTGACTGATTCCGAGTCCGATGTTGCGGTTGGTGATACAAAGTCCGAATGATTATTGAAACCGGAGAATCAGAAGGATGAGAAACTCCTAATTTCATCTATATCGCTAGTAAGTAAACCAACTTGAACATAAGTAAACACACCAGCCTGAGAGTGCCTGTGTATATGGGAACAAAGAGAGCTTGAAAAAGGAACACTCTTGACTGTGGCAAGAGAGACGAATTCTGAACTCAATGGTGTTCGAGATGCTAGCACTGCATGGGGTCCGGGGTCCATCACATCAAACTTTCTGGGAACTTCGAAGAGAAGAGATTACCAATATAGGGTGCTCCAACCCACACATGCGTATGGCGGCCGCTGCTGTCAGCTTTCAAAGAAGGGGCCCAAACAATAACTCCCAAACACTGGCATGATGGCGGAGTTTCCCTCTCTCGTTACAACTCCGTTGCTTTTAGGCCCCATCAACAGCACTGCACAGGACTTGAAAGAACACTCTGGTGAGCATTGGTGACTCAGAGCTCTTAGCCATGATCTAAAGACTAAATCAAAGCACCAGGTATAAACTTACCAGAAATCCAGTTCCAACTTCCTGGGAAAGCATTCAGCAACAGGCAGGCTGTGGATTTGGATTAGAAAAAAATGCCAGGGGTCAATAAAGATATAGTTCATGTTGATGGTAGATATGTACTCCAGGATGTGCTAGGAAGTGGGTCTAATGGTGAGTGAGCTAGTGAGCAAAGTTTTGAATATTGAATCTCAGCTATTTGGTCAGCCACCGTGTATCGGGCGCAAGACATCATCATAGGAAAGTGGCTTGTGGCAATCAAACTGGAGCCCACCAACAGACAAACATCCTACTTGGAACATGAGTACACAATTCTCAATGAGCTCCAAGGTGGCATAGGACTGCCCTGACCTCTCTGGTTCAGTAGAGAAAGAAGCTACCACGCCATGGTCCTTGACTATCTTGGTCTATCATTACACAAGTTACGCCAAACGTCCCCAGGTGCATTCCAGTTGCACTATGTTGTCAGCTTAGGATTGCAGATAGTGAGTTTTGTTTTACCGAATCCATCTAATGCTGAACTGTAATTTACTATCTATCCGATTCTATCATAGGTGGACAGTCCCGTCTGGAGTATATCCATTCCCACAATATCATTCACTGTGATGTCAAGCCTCAAAACATTCTCATGGGGATGGGAGAACACACGGATACTGTATTTCTGGTCAACTTCAAACTAGCGACATGGGAGCAGTTTGGATTGAAGGGCTGAGGGTGTCCTCGATTTCAGCTTGGCTGAAGGGACCAATGTATTGGCCTTTGAGCTTTTCTTTATGTACTATTTCTTCGAATATGGTAGCAAATTCCACAATTGAGGGACTATTAGGTGGGATAAAGGAAGCGGGTGGGTTAATCAGACCGACCGTGAAACTGGAGTGTAGACCTTTCGGCAGGGAGGGGTATCTGCCGATGAGGCCGGAGATACTGAGCCATTGTTCCCATGCCTCAGGGATGTACGGAGTGAGGGCATCACTGCGCCTTCTGAGCTTTAGCACATGCTTGGGCTCCATGGTCGGAGCTACTACTAGTAGTACCCCATCCGGAGCACTCGTGCAGAGTGTCGGTGTGACATAGATGACAGCCGAAGGGGCATTGCCAGTCAGTACATACGGGCTGGCCTTTGGGATTGTTGAGGATCCTGCTGGTGTCTCTTTTGCAGTGCGCGGGGGTGCCATCTCAGAGGGTGTCGGTGGCGCAACTTCCACGGATGTCGTGAGCGAATCGCCCTGGACCGAGGCAATTTAGGCAGGTGGAGCGCCCACCTTTGCCTTTGATGAAGTGGAAATGGGACTTGGGCAACAGGGAGCAAGACAGAGGTCGCCTTGTGTCTGGCCTGCGTTGGTACCTTGGGGACTGAGCAGATGACTTCTGTGGGTTTGACGGGCCTGGTGATATTGAGTGGGGCCTGAATTTTCGGTCAGGTTTGGCGTCGCGGTATGACCGGTTATACATGCCGGGGCGTGATTGTGAGCCTTAGGAATGCTCGTGCTTGCCCATGAAGTCAATCATCTGGAGGGGGGGAGATGGTACACATTGTGTATCGAGGGGGGAGAAGGGGCACAAGGCCAAAATGAGGGCGTTTGTTGATGCGAGTGCATGCAGCCTGAGGGTGGGGGTGTGCAAGGTTCGTAATGGGTTACGAAATGCAGTGACGCCGCAATAGGTGCGGGTGATACACAAGTGTAGCATGGCCATGGTTGCGTGAGGGTGTGTATGTAAAGAGGGGTGTGTGGAACAGCACACATTGAGATGGATGTTTTTAAGATAGTGGAGAGGAAAAAGAAAAAGGGTCAAATTAGTAAGGCGCAAAAGTTTGGGACGGGGGTACTACTTGCCTGATTTCTGGTCTGTTCCTCATCAAGGGCTCTGATTTCATCTGAAATGGAGCTCAGGAGACGGTTGTTGATGACCGAGATGTCATAACCTCTGCCTGCTTTGATCTCGCAGTGCCAGTCATGCCAAACGTGGGAGGCATAGGCGAGAATGGTTCTCTGCCCCAAGGGACTTGGAGGAGGGTATGTGTCTCAAGGTACCAGAAGAACTTCAAGAGGGCATCCAAGTTTTCATGCGGCCAGTCAGCTCTCTTGGCGAAGTCGAGAAAGGAGTGCTTGGCTTGTAGAAAGTCGATGAATGAGAGGTTGTGGTCAGGCAGGACATTCTTGGATGCGCAAACGGAGGTAATGGAGCGCACCGTTAGGTGGTCGCTGAGCTTACCGATACCGAAAGTGTCATCGGCCTGGGATTTGTTGCCATATTTCGCCCCATCCATGCAGCCTGGAAGAAGTACCAAAGCTCAACGTAGTTGAAGGAGTTTAGTTTCTGGAGGGTGTATTGAGAGGGGGGAAGTGATAGGATGTCTGGTGCGGTGGTGCCGAGGGCGAAGACGTTCATCTTGGGCTTTTTCCTCTCTGTTTCCTGACAGATGCGTTTGGCTTCGTCAGCGGCATCCTGCTCTTCAAGCTCCTGCTGTTGTTGGCGTTCCTGCTCCATTTCCTGATCTTTGCGCAGCTCCATGGCTCTGCGATCATTCCATGCGGTGACACGACTTGCATGGCCTGCTTGCCAAGCGGTGGTGAGTCGAGCGATGACCTGCTCGTCATCCTCAGCATTAGCTACCCTGAGAGCTTCACGGATGGCGTCGTGGTGCTCATCAGCATAGTCAGGGATTTCTTCCAGGTTGGGGTTAGCCATGATGAAACTTGAAAAAGACAACCGGGGGAAGAAAAGGAATGAGTACTAAGAAAAAAAAAAAGACTGTTGCGAGATTTAAAGACGAGAAGACACAGTGTATTCTAGAAAGGTGAAAAGTGATGAGGCGGATCGTCTACGACATTGATGATGCATACGCCGAAACACAGATGAGGGCGAAGAGGAAAGAGCACTGGTGGCACTTTCCTTTCACACAGCCAAAGACAATGTTCTGGTCCTGCACTTGTGCCTCGTTACGTAACAGAACACCACACTATGCATCATGGCAGGGGTTCCAATCATTCCCTGTTGATATGCTCAACATTTAGAACACATTCCAGCTTCAGCTACAGTATTGAACCACCACTTGTGCCAGCAACTTTTCATTGGCGTCTCTTAAATTACTGTGAACACAAAATGTACATAGATCAAACACCACAAATATATTACTATGTATGTTGGCAACTCGTATTAAAAATTTGGAGAGCATCGAGAATGCTTCGCATGGTGCAGAATGATATGAAGTTTTTGCTCTTATCAGCGCAGCACCACGACTTGTGCCTAGGCTAGAGCAGGGGTAACCCCTGGGTACCGAGGCCCATACCCCTACTCCTACCCCTCGAGGGTATGTACCCTTCAGGAGGGTCAAGGGTACACTCAGGGGGTACCCTTGGGTATACCCTTGAAGGGTATACCCCTCAACTACAAAACACTTATGTATTCAAATATGATTGTTAGACCATTATAGTGATGACAAGTCTGACATGAGGTCACCAGAGTGGGACTTTTAATAGCCCC
>JBBPNG010000141.1:0-37702 GCA_038091095.1 Leccinum incarnatum
CCTTCCTCGTTCTTGCCCTCGCCCTTGCGCGACCTTCACTTCCGCTCCGTCTCGATCCACCCTTTCCTCGCCTCGTCCCGGAGCATCGCAATCTTTTCCTTTACTTCCTCCGACACACGGACCTCAGTATCCTCTCATCCTTGATGTCGTTCATCTCCCGCTCACATGTTTCAGTGATGCGGTGTCCCGCCGCACTACTTGAACGCTACTCGTCGACTCTGTCGAGGAGCACAACAAATATCTACACGATACGGCGCGCATCGTGTCTCTCCTCTCGAACCGTGCTGGCTGACGCCGTCGTTGCCAATTATAGACCACAGTACTAGATCAGTTCTCGGAAGCATTTCACAATATTACATGTCTCATCGGATGCGGGATCTTCCGTCGATCGCGGGGCTGTCTACCTGGACTCAAGCAAACCGATCAGCTCCTGACCTAGTTGGGAATTATATTCTGCCGGTCTTTGACACATGGCTTGGTACGCCATCAACCGACGAGACATGTCCGAGAAACGGACGTCTATTTGAGATCGTCCAGCTCCGCGGGACGGGTTATGAGCCTTCTGGCTCGCGGTTAACTTTGATCCTCAGACGATCACGCTGTTCAGGGAGGTCTGGAACCCGCTGTGGTTGAAATTTCAGGTGCCACATATGAACTCAAACACGGACAAGGACGTCAAGAGCGAGTGTATCCGTACACCGTATCGATGATGAAAAACGACGCGGACGTATGGGCAGACGTACGTTGGATCCAGTGGTAGCCTGAGAGCACTTTGATCAGGGGATCTAGTGGCTCATCACCGAGCATCGGAACGAAGCGCAGAGGATCATGGTGTCCAAAGGTGTGGTTTGGTTTTCTGCTTGCCTCCCGTTCCGGCGCTACTGACCCGAGTCACCCGACAGTGTGTCTCAACTAGGGCCTTTTTAGCCTAGTACCTAACGCGAGTTCCCTTGACGACCCATTTCATTTATTGAAGCTTGAGTGGTGGGATCTACTGGGAATAGTCTACTACTAGCAGTGGTATCTCGATGGGGAGTAGGGTCTTCGTCGCGAGTAGTGTGTGCGCTTCTTTTTCCCTTTCCCCCTATTAAGTGATATCATGAATTTCAGATCTTAGCATTGCTGTGCGTGCACGAGAGGACGGATGGATTGGAGGAATAACGTATACATGAGTTATACGAATACAGCTACTTACTATTGTGTGACAAGAGAGGGGAGAAGGTGCGAGAAGAGACGCGTGCCGAAGGCCCGCCAAGGTACAATGAGCTTCAAGACCGCCTCGCCCACAGATAATGGTAGGGGCCTTGCGCATCCCGAACCTCGGAAGAGTAACGAAGCGCCGGAGTCACGAATGGATACTGGGCATAGTGGATGAGTATGGGGGAATGGATCTTGTTACTTCTGTATCAATAAGCCCTTTTTCCGAACATGACCTCGGAAGAGGGACCCGTGCGTAAGAACGGATGCCTACAAACGACGACGCGCCCATACCATGCATGTCTACCGTGACCGAAAGGCAAGTATTCCGGGCTGGTGGAGGTGAAGTTATGTTTGGTTGCCTAACCTGTTGCTCACTCTGCACACTATCTTTTGGACAGTGCTCAGGGCAGATACAGTCCTCCACTCTAAAGGGATTTAACAAAGGATACGAAGTAAAAGGAGCGCACCGCTCACCGTTGTCCCCTAGGTCCAAAATTTCATCAGAAGCTACAGAGATTTCGTCCCGTATTTCAGGATACAAATTGCTGAGGTTGCGAGTGAGATTGCCACGAATGACATACAGGTGGTATGGGTTATGGATGATCTCCCGGCCCAAGGTATGCTCCAACTTCATCGTCTACCAATAGTGTTATCCCTTCGTTCTAAAATACATAGAGATCTAGCCACTCACATCATTTACTGCATCATGGAACGAGAGCGCGTCGTCGGGAGCCTTTCGTAACTCTTCAATGTGTCGCCGACTGCTTACAAGCACCAACCACTTGAACCAATGGTTGGAATCCCGTCAAGCTGGGGACGACAGATCAGTACCAATAATGCATTTAGCACGGTGTCCACTGCATACCTTGTGATAATTGAACAGTCCAGAAATCACAATAGCGGCGGCAACAATACCAGAAATTGTGTACACGGTACCTGGTACGCCGCCTGGAAGTGTGGGTAGCTGGAATTCCATCGTAAACATCGCTGCAGGTCATCTGGCCCTCGGATGGATTTTAGGGTATTTTATGGGCATTCCGACGGCAAAGAAAAAATCATTGCAGCAGCCGTTGGAAATGAGTTGAATGCTGTGAAAGTGTGGAAGTACTGTACCAACAATTTGAGCCCGACACTGACTTTCCAATGGAGGAGCACGATGGAACGTCTCCATGGCTCTATCATTCCGAGGAATGTCAGAGCTTGGCAAGTCACCAGTGCCTCCAAGCCCCTCCATGTTGTTGGGCGAAGATACGGACAGTTTATGCGCTGACAGTGCACAGTTTGGTCCCGGTCCAGGGGGTGCTTCTGTGGCTGTATTCCAAGCGATACCGTTGACCTCTGTCGGTAACTTTGAGCCTCAAGGCCTCACATCTTAGGTCTAGAATTTCTTTGCAAACTTGTATGTGGCCGACAGCACGGATACACAGAATCCAAAGTCTTGCCCAGTTTGTATGCATGCGGATGATCTGCGACGGGGGTGACTCAGGATCACGACGCAGAGAGTTGTGATGTGAACGCAGGAACAACTGGGGCGTCTCAGAGGACGGCAGACAAAACTGATCTCAAGTGAGTGACCTTGGAGGGAAAGACAAGGCAGAGATTGAGAAGTGCTTTGAGCTCCAGTCCTAGTGTGGAAGGCGCGAGCTTCTCTACAAGGAGAAGGACACACTGACGCAGGCGATCGTCTTGCTTCATAGGCTGTGCATTCTGAGTTTGTTCATCGCGCTGGACACAATTTGAGGCGCAGGTGGAAGGAGACTCTGTGAGTCCGTTTTGTTGCCGTTATGTAATGCAATGCCTACCATATCATCAGCCTCCTATTCTGCACCTACCCTCTCCCATCATCATCTCACTAGGTACACACTCTCTCTGGTCTTGACTGGTCGTTCTGAATTGCATTGTGAATTCCAACACGAAGCCACCGTATTACAAAAACGACCGCAAAAATATGGAAATCTCTATCTCTCTTCAAGTTCTTTCCATCTTCTTTCAAAAAATCACTCCTACTCCCCCAAAGATGGATAATCTCCTCAGCGATACCGCCACTGAAAGGGACCCACAGACCTGGCTAAGGACCCTCAACCAGTCCGACCCTGAACGCCGTTATGTTGTCACGCGGCTGACACATTATAAGCAACAGCCGGACTTCCAGCACGAGTTCATCATACTCATCGTCCAATCTCGCCGCACTCAGGTCCAACACGTAATCAAGGTTTCCCGTTCAATCCATGAAACCACCCTCCTCTCGCGGATCGGTCTCTATGGCGATGCAAATGACACCATCAGGGTTCTCGGTCATGTCGGCTCCATTAAGATTCCTGCCCATGCGATGTACCATCTTACCTGGGATGCCGGTCGTGCCCCATCCCTTGACGATGTTTCACGGCTGATATATCTCATCAGCCTATCATTTCCAACATACGCCATTCTCAAGACTTCCTGTTACGCTTTTGCACGAGCAGTCCTGGATACTGTATATCTCACGTTTGATGGACACCAAGAACAGGGGAGTCCCCGATTCCTCACACATTCAGCACATTTCTTCTGTGTCTCCATGGGCACAACAAAAGCACAAGAGCTTGCTGAAAAGACTGCTCGTGCATTTTCTGTTTCGAGGGAGCCTCTGAGTTATAGTGAGTTCTGTATTCTATTCTGTTCCTTGTTGCTGAGAGGATAGTGATCAGTGCCAGCACAAGGAGAAGAGGCCACCGTTCAGGCAGGTCCTTCAGGCTCTCGTTGAGATATATTTTCTTGTCTCTCATTACAAATTCTTATCAGGCATACTGTTTACTATGATAGCAATCAGGACTCTGAGTACACATCCCAACTCCCAAACCAGTTGTCTGAGTCTATCATGGTCTCTTTCCCCTCATATTGTTTATTAATACACTCCGGTTCTTGTGGTGATTACATACTTTCAAGTTACTACGATAACTTGAAGGCAGTAGTATTTTCTGGTCCGTATTGAACACTTGCCGGCACAACAACCTGAATAGATTCTAGCTCGGGCCCGGCCTTTACATAGATTGGCAAGTGGCAGAACGGTGGGTTCAAGGTCTAGTATCACCCATGAAACAAACATTTTTGGCATGACTTGCCAGAAGGAATCACAGAGTGATCAAACAATCCATGTCCGCAAGGCTTCAAGACACCGCCGCATGTAACCACGAAAGCAGTCTGAATCGAAGAGTCGATCATTGGAGGAGAGTATTCACGACAAGGCTGCCCGTCAAAAAATTTCAGAAGTGAACGTACGGAGCTCATAATGCCAAGACTGAATGTGACGAAAGAAAGGTTTTCACTGACTCAGGAGATGGGACACGAACTTGGAATCATACCAAATATCATCGATTTATCAGACATGGATGACATGAGCGAAATGTCATCTATACACCGTACATACAATAAGGATACAAATCTAAATATGTCACAAATCACAGAATTCACAATGAAATATCCAACAATCTTCGAGAGGTGTTCCTCGATGACCCTTACATCACTTGTCTGCATCAATCCTAACCTGCTCGTTCAGGTTCATATGCACAACAGCCCATAGCCTCCAGGAATCGGTTACGTTCTTCCTCTCTTCGGCAAAGGACACTGTTACTGGCACCCATGCACTTCCCATCGGCACAACGCTCACCAACGCCGTTCGGGGTGGTGACCTGAAACCCGACTGACGAACCTAAGAGGATAGAGGGATCTGCCAGGCATCCCCTTCCCGGATCGCGGCGTAGAGGGGGAAGCAGACAGGGTAGAGTCGACGGATCAGATGCATAATTATAGACACGCATGCGTTGTGCCGAGGAAAGAGAAGGTGCCAGTAATCCTAGAATGTGTAGTTTGAGTTCGTTCGGCAGTGCGTAGAATGGGAATAATGAAGTGGCAGTTCGTAAAGGAGGAGATGATGGTCGAGATGGTGAAGCTGTTGCCGGGGAAGTCTTGGAACGCATGAGCAAGGGTCGGGAATGACTCAAGAGGACCAATGCCTCCTTCTCCGTTTTTCGCTTCCAGTGGTTATTTCGCATGAGAACCCTGTGAAGTGCACGTTCGGCATCTTTCATCGCATCCTCTGTTTCTACCATGCTCCGTGGATCAGCTACGGGATATCATTATGAATAAAAAAACGTACCGGTATCTGGCAGACCGGGAGACGCAATAAGTTGATTGGCATATATCTCCACTCTCGTGATACCCCAGTTTCCTCTCTCGATGGCTCGAACAATTTCCCAAACCCCTTTCGCCCCTAGACTGTTCCCACTAGTCTTGAGCGTTTGAAGATAGCACGTCCCATCACTGCTCTTGTACGGGTTCCCAGAAATCCAAGCACCAAGCACCGACGCACTTTGAGGCGTCAAACCGACAGTATTAATATGCAGTTCATGAAGATGACGCGAACGGAGGAAAGGAAAGAATTGCTCCACGAATGCGTCACCCAAGCGGTTATTGCTTGCGAGTGAGAGCAATCGGAGCTGAGAGTCATTGATAGCGCATGCTAGAGACGAGAAGACGGCGGGGTCTGGGAGAAACGCATTCTGAATCATCTCGCGTGAGGAACGATAGGAAAAATATATGACGATCACGAACACCGGCTAGCAATAGCACACTCAATACTTCGTTTCCTCGGAGGTAGTCTGAGATCGCTTGTAACCCCTTGCAACCAAGGTCAGTGCAGTTCAAGTTGATCTCCGACAGCGCAATTCGGTGCCTGGAGCCAGGCGCCGAGCAGAGGTAGCTGAATAGATGGGATATGCCCTCGTCCCCCAACGGGTTGTGGTGCAATGTCAGCTTCGTGACGGCGGAACGTTGTGCATTTAATTGGGATATGATCTTCTGTGCGCCTAGATAACGCAGGCAATATAACAAAATGAGTGAACTCAACGTTAACCAATTGCTAGAACCAACCTATGGTTCCTTGGAGTCCTTCATCCACGCGGTTTAGGTGAGTCCGACTGGATAGTGAGACAGCTTGCGGTTTCGCAAAGGAATGAGGGCGCGGAACAGTTCTTGGTGGTGTACGAGGCTCCATTCAAACCTGAGTTGATTCGGCTCCGCCGAGCTTGATACCCACGAGCCAGTAGCCGTACTGCCCGCCACGATGTCCATAAAGCAACCATAAACGCGGACCAAATAGCATTCTGACACGTACAAATTGGATCTTGCTGCCTATGACTCGAGCCGCCAGCGAAAAGACGGGGTTACTCCGATGAGAGAGGCAGAGCTAGTCCGAGCAGCCACTGGGGTCAGAACGTAATTCAATCACTAGGTTGGATACGCGGAGTCGGGTGTAGTGAAGAGTTAGAGATGAGTCGCAAGAATAGTAACAATGTAGAAGAGATAAAAGTGCTGAAAATGGTATATGCTACGGACGGCGCCAATGAGTCTGACGGCGGTGAGGCAAGACTGAACTAGTATCTGATAGCATATTTACATAACCCGGAATCTTCCACGGTGCGGTGGGAGCCTCGGCTCTCGCCTAGCTCGTGAGAGATTCTGCTCATCCGGGACGCCAGGATGATTCGCTGTTTGTGGTTCGCATGTCATAACCCTCTCCAGCAGGTGATTTGGTGATTTTTCGAACCAATGATGTCGTGAAGCGGTGATTTTGGAAGCCGAACGGGCCCGAGGCACCATTGAAAAATGCCTTTTTCTCCACTTCCACTTCCTTGACATCCTCAAGCTCCGCCTGAACTGGGTCTGCCTGGAACCACCAGAAGTGGCAACGGTCTCGAGCAGTCCAGATGCACCAGGCAACTAAGACCGCTGCGAAGACCATGATAACTCCCGCACCAATACGTGAATTTGTACCGTATGGATAACACCACTGGACCGCAAAAGCAGCAAAGAAAAGAACCATGCTGGGAGAGGAGGGTCAGAATGATTGATCACACACAACATTCGGGCATCCGGAACACTCACCCCCACATGAGGAAGGCATGCGGCAAGCTGTACACAATGGCGAGAGTCTCAAGCCCGTGTCTTTCGTGTCGCAAGCCATGCAAGAATTTGGCCTGCTCAAGTCAGATCTTGTCTCATCAAGTATTGAAAATATGATGTACTGACGGCTTCAAACGGTGTATTTCTCGCCTCAGTGCGAATATGTCCCATGAAGACCAGTCCGAGGATAATGCTCGCTATACTTGCTACCAACGAGGAATAGCTGAGGAACTCCTCTGGTGAAATATCTGTCCCCGACGGTTTTGGAAGAAATGCGACGTTGGCGTTCAGTAACACAGTCGCCTCGACGGTGTCAGGTTTATTTTACGATTCGAAGATATGGTCTGCCTACCAGCACACTGCTTTCTTGTAGTTGAGAGTGCAGCTTAGTGACGAACAAGTTCCACTTTTCTTTGCTCGCAATTTCGTCGACGAATATTCTGTGCAATAACCGAACATTCTTCACGGGTACCAAGAACAACAGTGGCGCAGAAATCTTCATAAATAACGAAGGGTGGTAATTCCATCCATGGACCGACTGATCGAAATTGAGGCGCGCACATTCTTCCCCGTGGAAGTTGAGGAAGTAGTTGGTATCTGTAGATGTGAATGAGAAGTGTCGTAATACACGAGGCTGACTCACAGAATATGTGCATGATTCGACCTGAGGGACATGTATGAGTTTTACGATAGATCACGAAGGAGGTACAATTTGCCTATGACGATTGCACAGTGTTTCCGGTTTTCTGCTTTTTTGGCTGAGAAGCAATGGGGTTGAGTATATATATATACATATATATTGAACATAAGACCTACGATCAATGCGGTCAATCAGACCTAGATGCTTGTTCAGCTCTTCCGGATTCATGGGACATGATGATCTGTTCGATGTCAAGTGATCTGTAGTTCCAATCAGTAGATGAACAAACAAGAGCGGTTATGAATTACTCGCCGCAACTAGCATGAAGAATCATGTCCGATATCTCGTCTTTCAGCTCTTGAGTGATTTTACAAAAGTTTGGATATATATCCCAGTGGCTCCTACAGTTGCTTCAGATATCAACACATTATGCCACTGACTGGATAATCATTTGTCAGACTCATGAATAGTCTATCGAGTACAACTCACTTATTTAGCACACCAGTAATGTGCTTGGATAGCCAGCCCTAATGGATGCAGATTGGCTAGTGCACGAAGGCCAGCAGCCTAGGACTCACCCTTGTGAGGAGAGGTTAGAGTACCCTTACAATCTTTGAAGATCTCATACCCCTCCCACTCATCTAGCCAGAAAATGCTCCTGGCTGACGGGTTAACGAAGTAGTAACAACACATTACACCGTGCTCGTCGAGCTTGGGCTCCAACACGAGTTGAACTTCATCGAGTTTCAAGAATTCACTGAGGTCGCGCTTCTTAATCTCTTTTTTCAGCTCCGAGAACAAGAATTCTCTGAAGTACTCGATGTCCTCGCAAATTTCATCATCATATACGTTGACTTCTGTAAATGTTTTCTACAGAACCATAAATGAGACAAGATGATAATGACACCCCAAATTGCTCAGATTCACTAACCGACTCGTCATGCACAAAGTAAAGAGCGCCCTCGGGGTGCCGGTTGGCTATCCACCCTTTCTCTGTCCACCCTTTCGGGGCCACTCTGGAAATGCAAGTTAGAAATGCAAGATATACTTCCGAAGCAGTAATGAAACGAACAGCGTTTCGGGGTACTGGTACGCCATCGCTTCAACCTTGTAATCATTTTCGGTTGGATTTCTAGGTAATAGTATGAACGCGGGACCTCCCATCAACTATTTCATACTCCACACCTCATCTTTCGATTGTCATAGCGCAGTACACCAACGACCGACATTGGGAAAAAACGATGCCCAACATTGATTGGCTCCCCAGGTTGGTTATCTTCTCTTGGCGGTACAATAACGGTCGGAGGAATAGCGCAACCGCCTGGTCCAGACCTCCCCAGGGTAGGGGATGCGGAAGGGTCACAGATGGATGTATCTTGATCCGGAACTGGTGTCCGGACACGAGCAGGCGGTCCACGGTGCTCTCGATATGAAGCTCGCCCAGTTGAGAATCGAGAATTGCAAGACCTCCGAGAGACAGACATCTGCGAAGACCTTATTGACGCTGACGTCGTGCTCCGGGGAGCTTCGAGTTGATCTGTATCGAAGTGGATGTGGGCTGCACGTGGCGGTGATCCAACTCTATTGTTTTCAGGTTGCACATCCACTGTAGAGCTAATCGTTCGATGGAGAGGACTGACATCCGTGTTCGATGTCTGATCTTCATGGTGAGTGTGAATGGTCGTACTGGAATTTGACTGGATCATAGAATTGAGTACAACTTGCGACGAGTCGTGATCCATCGGATTAGGTTCTTCCCGAAGTGAAGTCTGACTACCAGGCACCCAGGGCGTAAGGTCTCGAGAATAACGCCTTGCCAAAGGAGTATATGGGACAAGGTGGCCAGACGGACTCCTTGTACTGGTGTAAGGCGAGTCGGTGGGGGAAGGTCGACCACGTCCATGAGTATCATCAGAGGGTCCAAGAGAAGGAATGTTCATGGCGCAGACGACACCATCTTCCGCAGAGGATGAAGTGGGCAATTGGCGCTGGTGGGGGGTTGGCATGCGGGGATTTGTCCGAGTCCATCGACGAAAAAGGAATGCAAACAATTCGTTTATGAGCCTGTTGAATGGTAACCTGCGGATGAACGCCGAGAGTTTTAGAAGACGACTCAGCACCTGAGCCAGCACCTTTGTCAGTGTCGCCATAGAGGACTCTTCCCAGGCTTCAGCTGAGCGGCTAAGCTTAAGTAGTTAGGTGTTGCTGTTCAACACGTTGACTGAGTGACTGTACCAGGTAGCGAAAACCTTGTTGTCGTTTCAGCACGATTTCCTGTGGAGTGTTTGGCTTGTGAAGTGGAAATTATGGCCGTCTAAATTCCCGATAAGGTCCGAGGATGATGATGATGGGACCACATTTGAACCACATTGCCACTGAAGAACGTTCCAGCCAACAGCCCTGATCCTCACTGGTACTGGAAGCACAGCAGCCTACAGCTGGCGTGCGCCGCGTGGGATGGTGGGAACTTGAGCTTGAACGTTTGAACGAGGAAACCCACAATCGTACTACGACAGCAGTAATAGCCGACGTGGAGAACGACATATATTACAAACAAGTCCGATCAGCTGCACATGACTCGGATGCCCGACGTTCGGAACGCCTTTTCGACATATGCATCATAACTTTGAGGCCCACTTCTCACCAACATGTAACCTTGGATCTGGATCAGCGTGGGTCCTTGAGTCCCAAGCATCAGGGGTGTGAGCTCCACATGCCATTCTGTACCACGACGCCGACCTCGTGGGTCGTTATCGACTCGCTTCCAACAGGACACACCCTGAAACCTAAGGCGTGTGGATCCAAAGACAAGATCCAGGAACATACTTCATTTACCAGCTAAGGACTACATCCACCCAAAAGCACCACATGCATCACAGCTAAATGCTCGACGACGAGTTAATCTCGTTGTCAATGCCCAGCATACTACAAAAAGCAACCGTCTGTGGATTGGCATACCACGGTGCTGCAAAGCGTCAAAATTTCGATGTAGCGGATTTGGCATTCGTGAACTCACGTTGCTGAAACTTTGCAACGCCTTCACTCCCGGGGCCCGGGGCTGTCTGAACGAATACTTGACAGGCGTCAACAAAGAGCGAAAATTTGGTGCCGTCATCTGTGGCCTTCCGAACGATATTCTGCTCGACCCATTGTAGTTCTGCGGAAACTCGCGCTCGGGCAGTCGGTTCATCCGGATAAGTTGCTTGCCGGTGAGTCGTGGTGAAATATTGATCGAAAGCTCGCGTGATAGCCAACCACTCGGGGTCGTACATTAGTTGTGGGCTCGCCTGTTCTCCAGAGGAATGCGGGACCTGAACTTCGACAATCTATGTCAAAGCGTAAGTCGACGCAGGCAGAACAGCCACAAAAATACCTCCAGAAAGTCTCTGCGCGGGAGGCACTTATCAAGAGCTATGAACTTCGTTTCCGGTTGCGGGAGAAGCTGTCCAGGCACTGGTTCAACGAGCTCTTCTTCGTCATCCAGCGTTATTTCGTCAGGGTTCCGAGTTGCTGTGGTCTGCACCTCGCTCCTTAAGCCTGGTTCTGTCGTAATGTTGCCTTCTTCGAGGTCTTCGTCAGAAATGACGATTTCTTCAGGGTTCGCGGCAATCACAGGTGGGTTACCTGAACCCGAACCATGCCCCCCATCTCCGTGCTTCACGACTGCTTCAAAACGGACATGCAAGTGGGCAGCGAACCACCAATCAGGGCGAAGGGTTCGAAGCAACCCCATGAGAGGAGGTGATCCGAGATTTCCTGAATTGATATCTTGTTTGAAAAAAGGTTTCTTGCGCAACAGCCATTGAGTATCCCCATAATGTTCAATTGACTGAGGCCAATCATGCGAGAGAAAAATATCTGGCTTGGATAGCTTTCGAAAATATGTCAGCAAAGGGTTCGTATTGAAGAGAGAAAACTCACAAGGGAGAGGCGACGAATATTGTACTCCCTGATATGATATATGCTCCGCATCGAACCATGATCGTATGGCATACGCTCGTAATGACCTATTCGGAGTGAGCATCGATGCACGAGACATCAAGCTTGCAAACCTTGATGAAAGTCATGGCTTTTGAAGATCCCTGAAGCGCCAGCGATCCGGACACCGTTCACTTGGATGCAACCCGCATGTCCGAGAAAGTATATGTTGGGCGCTAGCCAGCCCCCATGATACCTGTTAATATCATGGGCTAGGTGCTCACATTGACCGAACCAACTTACAACTCCCAGAAGTAATTAGACGCTTCGTGGTTTCCACCGATAACGATCGTCAACACAGGTGCAACCTTTTCACCAGTATAGTATCTGGGTAACGATGCGTCAAAAGTGCGATCTGTGAAGGCGGCAGCCTACTTGTAAAAGTCGCCAAGCTGCCGGTATTTTTGGGGTACGGCCATGCATTGTAAATCACGATGGTTTCGGATTGCTTGAAAGTCACCACAGATGAGGAGCAGCTCGACCTTGTAGTTATTTCTTTCTTCCAACGATTTGATCTGTTGGTAGATGGCGTCGAGTGCACCGTGACAACAGCCTTCGACGGCGATCTGTTACAGACCTTACTCAGCACGGAAAATACGCATAAAGTAAAAGTTGACCTTCATGATGACCTACGCTTAGCCTCAATTGTAGGCTGTGCGAATGTAACTAATAGAAGGGGCTAAGGGTCGCAATGGATCCGAGAAAGAGTAAACTGAACAGCCACCTCTCCACTTGCTCACACGCGGTCACTCAACACCGTCGCATGATGGCATGCAGTAATTGAAGATGTCAATTTACATACCTTCCTCAGACCTTGTAACATGCGGCTCAAGTTTCCAACGAGATCTTCTCCAAAGCGACAGCACCAATATGACAAGGATCCCGCTACCGTATGTTCTACAGTTAACTACAGGCTCCAGAACATCAGTCCTCGTCTGGCGTCGGGCCTCGGTATGTTTAGTTCTTCGAGCACCATGCTCTGGTGTTGATACCACTCCTTGTAGCCGTCTATGCGATTATCAGTGCGATTCGAAAGCGCCAAGTTGTCCATAGGTTGTACCTCGGGGCCAGCTCTCTAGGGGACGCAGGTTGCATCCGGTTGTTCAAATTCCTGAATTCTCCAGCCGATTTTCATTGCCGAGAGAGTCTCACCGAACTCTTTCTTACAAAGAATGAAGTCGGTGCTCAAGGTCTACTTGCTGTGGCAGCTTTCCTTAGAGGCAATACAGTACTGAGGGAACTATGTCTTTCCGGCGTAAGTGCCTCTTGCTTGTGCCCCCCTGCCTCATCCATTTACGTTTACACCAGAACTCTTTGACCACCGACCCAGATGTCATCGCCGAGTTTACGAGTGCATTAAACTCGTCTCGCCTATGCACGCTGCAAATACTTCACTGCAGTTCTTTGGGCGATTCATTTGTCCTAACCTTTCTGCCCCTCCTCACCACACCCTATCTCCGAGAGCTGGATCTCTCCGCCATTAACATGACTCGGGCCAGCGTCACAGCGCTCGTAGACTATCTGAAGTCAAATCGCTGTCGCCTCGGACGCTTACACTGTAATGCAAATAGCCTGACCTTGAGTGGCGCCCGCAGGATCGTCAGTGCCATCGGGGAGAACTCTTCTTTACAGAGCGTCAAATTAGATGACCTGCATATAGACGACGATGCCGCTACCATCGCTGTAGAGGATAAAACCATCGGATGGCAAGAGTGCAATCAATCCTTGTCCGCTCTCCTTCAAAGCAACTCGATGTACATGGCGCGGGTCAAGGCTGAATCGCTTGCCCTCCTTCGTTATTCGCGTGCCCTCTTTCTGCGCTTGGGAGCGCACGGAACTAGAAATGGAGGAGTCAGTGGGAGTTCTCAGTCGTTCGGAGCACCATCTCCATTCTTCAATTTGCCGGCGGAAATCCAACAAGAGATCATCTCATACCTTGCCCCCTCGCTTTCTCACAGACAACGTATGCGGATCGTTCATTTTGCCGCAGATATCACGACCTTATTCCCCTCTGATGCGCAATCTATCGGAGTTCATGGTCGGATGAAGCAACTTGCCGAAACCGGTTTCGGTAAACGATCCCCTCCTCAGCAGAAACAGCCATTTGAAGGGTCGTGGAGACCTCCTGTATGGTGGGAATGTCACTGCGAAATCCATCTTCAGGCGTCTTGTCGATGCCTACGTAGGTGGAAAAGGGAAATGAGGGACATGTGGTTGACCCGAGTAGCCTGCAATGTTTATGAAAATCCTTCTTGACGCTCACCGACATCATCATATATCATCATCATCATCATCATCATCAACGACAACGGACACGTTTTCATCTCAATCATATATGCATCCCAGGGACTTTTCATTTGGACAATCAACTGGTGTAATGTCAATACCATATCACTATCGGACTGTGTAAATGTTGTACCGTTTCGCCCAAAACCAACTATGCTTCAAGACTTTACCATAAATCTGAATCACTTGTACATTGAGCCATCCTGCAATGCGTATGAAAAGTGGTCCGTGCAGAATGCTGTAGAGGCTGTACGAAAGTGCCTGGAGGCGAAGCATGGATCGTTTAAATGGATCATCGATCACCCCTTCCCCACTTCACCCTCCCTTCGTCACATCCCGACGCCCTTGATATCTTATCTTCTTCCTTGCTATCAAGTTAGCGCCGTTCGCACTATTCCGCCGTCACTATGACTCATGGTCGGAACTCCAAACTCCCCGGCAAGCGGAAGGCTCTTTTGATCGCCGTGGCAAGTAACTCCCTGGACGATTATCCCAGACTCGAACGTGCGCACTCCGATGCCGAGATGTTGAAGCTCCTTTTGATAGGTGAAGTCAAGTTTTGTCTTGCTTTCAAAACTTCATGCTAGCGCTGACCAATCAGTGTAGATGAATATGGATACCAAGAGGGAGACATCACATTAATGATGGACCACAAGTCACACGAGCCTCATTTATGGCCCACGAGGAAAAATCTTGTAAGTACTCAGCAATCCGTACAAGTCGGCGAGAAGTTCATAGTTTGTTGCGTCGAAGCAAAAACAGATCAAGATATTCGTCCAGGGCGTTTCTGCCGGGGACCATCTCTTCTTTTACTGTAAGCAACCTCTCCACTTAGCCGTACCGCTTCTTACGGTTAGCGATATGACAGATTCCGGCCATGGCCATCAAATGTCCTGCTACCATCATACTGAAACGGATGGATTGGATGAGGGTGAGTTATCCTAGCGTGGTCTATCACCTCAGTCATTCGTAACGCAAACCAGCGATATTCACCTGCAATAAAGAGGTGATCGCGGATAATGTGAGTGTTCTCGTGTGATGATCTTTTGTGGAGACGTCTGACTAGCTCTTCAGGACCTCAAGAAATGGCTAGTCAATCCACTCCCACCAGGATGCAAATTATTTGTTCGTCGTTTTCATCAATGTCATTGAATACACGCCAAAGACACCCTTAGGCATTGTGCGACTCATGCCACTCTAGGACAATACTAGGTAGGCTGTGCACCTCTGTCGTGCCCTCATTGCTGAGCGCTGATTAGCTACGTGACAGACCTTGATCACTACAATTGCAACGAACTCGAAGGTTGCAAATATGCGCCAGTCCACCATGTATCCAACTTTAAGTCCTCACTTTGGCGAGGTTTGTGAGACTAGCGTTCCAGCCAGAATGGAACTAACACCATCGAACAGTTCTCTCGAAAGCCTTCCGTATGTTTACTTTCTGGCAAGTCTGCCTCTTTCACGCTCAAGGATTCATCCAGGGAGAAAAGGTGTTCCTAAAGCTCTAAGGAAATCGTTTACCACACCAACTCATAAGGTTTTGAACAAACGGGCGGCAACTCAAGCTTCCGCATTCACTGCAGTCTCCGCCGGAGGCTCTTCGCGATTGTCTAGTAAATGGATCCCTTTCCTTTCCTCGTCGGAGATCAAGCGTGTCCTTTCTCCAACATCTTACTTCGTGTGCAATGGACAGTGTGCATTATCAGCGGAAGCTGATCAGCAACGTGCCCACGTAGTAAGTGATAAATCTTGCACATTGATTTTTCTCACCACGGGTTACAGATATCCTTGTCTGCTTGCAAAGACAATGAAATAGCCGTGGATGATTCACTTAACGGAAGTGTTACGCATGTATGTTTCACTTCGGTTTGTGAACGAAAAGTGACTGACACCGGTGAAAGTTCTTTATCGAGCATCTGAGTAAGCTGGCGAGCATTCGTTGTTACCATTGTGTACTTATATTTAACCCCAGGGGCGGAACCCAAGTCAACATTAAGGAATTTACTGGTGGCCATCAGGTTCGTTCCAAGGATATCGTCACAGATATTCCTTTACGAGTATATTTGATTAGGAAACGCGTCGACGAGATCACGGCTGCGCGCCAGGAATGTGATGCGGAGACGATCGCTGCTCAACGAATTGCTTACACCAACGGCCCTGGAAACAAGACTCGGCGGATTCCAATCCGCCGGAATATTGAGATTCATGCCAGTACCCTGGAGGGGTTCTTACGGCTCACGCCATCGACTACTCTAGAGGAAGAGAGGAGCACTTGTTCTCAGCAACCAAGTGTAAGCCTCTGCCTTTCCTTGTAATTGCGGATGCTAATCATCTCTTGGGTACTAGTACTCTAGCCATTACCGATTGGTAAGCGTCGCATTGTTATGTCTTTCGGAGTCCCGCTAATCATGGTGGCATGCAATCAGGACCTCGACGAACCCGTTGATCTATAATGATTTCCTGCTATCGGACCATCGCGTAATTTTTTTCTAAATGCATAGCTTTCGACGTATTTGCTTTCATCGTGCAATGATTATTTGTCTCTGATACCACCTGTATACCCACTAGTACTCCATTCTTGTAGTAGTAGTGATACCCATGGCACCCGCTTCTCGCTGCAATCCCGTCCTAACAAAACCGGCTTCCCTTCTTCAAGTTCGTGACACCGCGCCTGTATAGCAATGCATCACTCAGCCGCTTGATATTACGTACCTGCGTACTCTTTTGGTCCGTCGTCGCACGATAGCATTTCAAAGCTATGCATTCTCAAAAACGGCTCTGTGAGAGAGGATGGTTAGCATTCGCCATACGGCCCGAGAGCCCTATGCATTGCTAGGTTACTGCCAGGAACATCTACTCAGTCCTTCCCCCCTGAGTTGTTGGTAAGAGCAATTCGCTGAGACCTTGAAATAGGAACCCAATTCGCGGTTATGCTGTCACAATCACTAGTCAATTTATCAAGGAGGTTTCCCCAGGTATTTCCCTCGACCATGATATTTTCACCAATAATTACAACAATTGATCCATAACATAGTTCATAGTTAACATGCACTGCCCTGAAATTCGTCCAAGCAATCAAAGCCACAACATTGTGCATGATTCAAGAACCAAGGATCTTAGAAGGTCGTCGGCCATAATTGTCCATAAATCATCACTGCGGGAAATCAAAACGAGACTCTTCGGGTCAAGTCCTGTAGAGGACGTGAGAAAAACGAAAAGGGATGAATCGACGGAGCGTATACATACCGTATGGGAACTGTTGTTAAACTAGCCCCGAGTCGGCAGTGAACAAAGCGGTCTATTTTAACTTCGGATCACTCACTCTTGGATCTTGCTGCCAGTGTTCGTAGGATTCATGGCTTTCGGTACTTGCCAGGGACTCCTGCACGCCTTCGTATTCCATTCGAATTTTTGAAACGAGTTCTCTGATGGATCGCATCAGTTGCCGGTTAGCTAAATCTCAATATCGTAGATCGACCTACTTTAGCGCATCACGAAGTTCTTCCCATGTGATATTGGGTTTCGACGCCACAGCATCAACGAAGCACTTGAAATGCAGGCCTTAGTTAATCAGGAATATGATCGCACTTGAAGCAAGATACCTTTGTGAACGTCAACCCTAGTCCGCAATCGTCATGTGCAAGCTGTCTATCCCTGCAAGCAGACAGACAAATCTGATGAAATTTAATTATCTAAATAGATGAAAAGAGGATATGCAAGACGCACAACGCTAAGCTCTCCCTCCTCGCGGGCGTGAGATGTCGGCTGCCTGAGCCACTTTGTACTAGCTCTTCTAAGAGGCTGTGGAGCATGACATTCACTATATTTCTTGTTCGATCTCGCTACAATCCTATCTGAATGACAATTCCTGGAACGGAGGAGGAAAAACTTACAGAAGCTGGCGATGACGGTTGCGATGTCTGTAGAATGCGTAAAGTTAGTGTTCAATAAGTTGGAATATCGTGCCCGATCATTGGGTGACGCCTAACCTTTGAACAGCTGACCAGGTCCAACGGGCCATGGCCTCGAATAACTATTCGGTTGCTCGCCCCTCTGCAAGTCTGCGACACGTCAGAGATGGACCATGGAGATTATCAGAAGGTCCACGTAACACATACCCAGCAGGGACTCAGAGTGGCAACAATCAAAGAGTGTCTAGAAACAGCGTCATTAAACGAATTGGCCTCGCTCAAGTGCACGCACGAATAGCTTCGAGCCTTTGACGTTCTTCAGTGGCTCGACGAGACATTTGTGAAGTTCCTGTCAGATATTAGATCAGATCTACAGACTACAGCATGCGTGAGGTCACCTACACGATCAAGGATGGGTTTTCCATCCGCGCAAACGATTTCTGAGGCAACATGAGCAAGGTGTGAGTCCAGGGACGGCTGCACTAACCACTATCTAGGCCATCTGCTCTCATACGTGCCCGCTCGTCACATTTTTCTTCTAGGCCGTGCCCTGAGACTGTGATCCGCGTTTTCAACAGCGTTACTCTAGTGTCAGCGTATAAGCTTACAGTAGAAATGGATGTGGCAATTTTCCGGAGCATTGCTGGTCAGTTTTTCCAATTGTGCCATCTATAAAATAAATAACAAAGACATTCAGGACTCGGGATAGCATAAGCATGTCAAAAGGGCGCACGATATTTTTGTAGGTGGGCCAGAGATGCTTTGGATGCCTTTTGTCGTCCATCATTAAGACGATATCATCCGGGTGGTACCCGTGTGCAGCTAGGATATCGGTGAGCCCAATCAACAGATGCAACTGAATCACCCATACCAATCAACAGATGCAACTGAATCACCCATACCAATCAACTTATCCTGGAGCATTTTTGCGTCCCGATGAGCGAAAACGAGATTAGCCAGGCCATCGAACCTGGATCCAGGTTTGCCACGGACTTGCTGTACGGCGACAAGAAGACCTTTCTTCGTTACAGGTATGAGCGGGTTGGTCATGGCCAGAAACTCAGGTTGGGACCTGGTACCGTCAGATCGAGGATTCTGGTATCCGAAGGGAGAGGCGGCGCCAGTTTTATACATCCTCGTCTTGGAACAACACAGCCTAAGACTAAGAATGAAGAGGATCAAGACAGCTGTGAAGCGCGTGTGATTATGATACAGAATGTGGCAGAGGGCGGTGAACAGCCAGCACTCTGGATGTGTATAAGGCACGATCAGTTGCTAACGCTCTGCATCACATGTGTTGGGTGCGATATGGGGAGCGCAGACCTATCTCGCATCCACTTGGGCGGCTGGAGGCGGAGCTAGTGGGAAAAACAGAGCCGTAAGCGCGATGAATATATATGGGCCGCACCGATTGTCAGACAAACCGGATCAGACCGAACTATTCAGAGACGAACCAAGTGAGTCACTGATACGCCTCATAGACGTAATGATGGGCGCTGAGCGCTGAGCCGTCATGCGGGAGGACCCGGAGGAGGGTGGGGAAGCTCAAGCTGACTTCAAGTTCCCTAGTGGCATTGTTGGCAAGTACTGAGATCAGCAAAGTATATCGCTTATCCCGTCCACCGCCGCAACGCCAGACGCAGTATTGGAAGTCGGCACACGCGGTGAGGAATTTGGTGGGCACCTCGCACCAAAGCTAGTATCCAGTGTGCGCAAGTGTAGTTGCAGTACAAGTTGGTGAAGGGAGCAAGACTCCGGGCTCGCTTGTAGATCCAACCGTAGAATTCATAAAGTTGCATGAAACGATTCTCGGAATTCTTCCGGCCCGCGCCGTGACGTCACCAGTGCAAAAAAATCCCGACGAGTTCGCAGACGGCCAGAGACGCACTGGTAGGGGAACGAGGCGAGGCGGATCTGAATCAACGTGGGCTTCCGATATATTCTTAAAAAGGGCGAAGGTTAGACGGACGTGAATGTTCTGCCACTGGAATTTTCGACAGGAATGTTCACGTTGCATCTCGACGTTTTAGTAACTGGCAATGAGTCTGTGTATTTGCGGCAGTGCAGTCACAGGTTTTTACCGTTTGAAATGTTCGAAATTTCCAGTGGAAAGTCAGTTGGAGGTAAAGCGTCGTGAGATCATAGACTGACAGTTATGTTCAACTACGCAAGTTCCTGTACTTGATCCGATTTGAAACTTGAGACCGATGCATCGCTCAGCCACTTGACACCTTGGGTCGTCACTTTTTCTACCTCATAACTGGCAGGATCTGACTTTCCAGTAGAAAGTTCCGAGCAGGGCGTGTAGCTGCACTGAAAAAAATTTTGAATCAACATTACAACGTCGGGATGCGCGGTGAAAATTCCTGTCGATCTCGAATAGAAAAGTCCACCGTGTGTCTGTCAACGCAAACTGTGTTCGGACCATTCAAGCCGGCTCAGCTATACTGGAAAAACGCTGTCGTAAGAGTAGCGCTGGGATTAAAACGTGGGACACTACTACCTAATTTAAATAAGAATTACTTATGTAAGATGAGATCCCAATGATCGGATTTGCTGAGCGGAATGCTCGTGTTCTTGCCGCACCCACTAACTGCTCTGCTAACACCACAACTAGTACGGTGACGCAAGTACAACACCTTTTTTTCCATCTCAACGAACGAGCCATGACCCACATATACCGATTCCAGTGGCCTGTCGGCGGGAAACTCAGTCAGTCACAGCCTCGCCTCCCATCTCGACGCAACGTTCAGCACTGCTCAGTCTGATGGCCGTGACCTGCAACAACTTCCAAATTGCTCCTCCGTAGAAATAGCGATCCCGTCTTCCGGATGATCAATTAAACCGAGTTTGTATCATATCCACCGCGCATACTACGGCCCTGTTCGATCTCCCGACTTCATTCTGCCTCCAGCCTTCTGCGTGAGTGTGTGATAGTCGGAGCGGAGGTACACATGTGGCATCTGCAAGGCTGTCGTCACAACGCCGCACCTAGGACAACACCATGCGCAGCTGGCGGTCGATCCTGTACTTCTTCCACATCTAGGGTGTCTCGAGCTCCTTCAGCTGGCTCATCCACTGCCTCTGCGACTCCTGTATCATCGCACACGCTTCACAGCCATCTTTACCGTCCTCTCTTAGGCTGTGATCTCAGACAAGGGTGTATAAAACCAGCGACAAGGGGTCCGTACCTCTCCCCTCAAAATCAGAACCTCAGCCTGACTCAGTCTCACCAGTTGCTAACATGACCGATCTATCCAAACCACCAACTAAGAAGGCTCTTCTTATTGCCACACGGCACGTCCGCGGACAACCTGGATCCAGGTTCAAAGACCTGCCTGATCTCGTCTTCGCTCATCGAGACGCTATAAACCTCCGGGATGAGTTGGTAGGCACGTATAATTCAGTCGCTCCTCTTTAATTGGTCTCATCAATGTCTTAGTCTCACATGGGTACCACCCAGATAACGTCGTTTTGATGATGGACGACAAAAACCACCCGAGTGACCTCTGGCCTACCCGCAGGAGAATTGTGCGTTTACTTCACTTGCTTATGGTATCTCGAGTTCTGATCGTCTTTTCCATTTATTTGTAGTTAACTCAAATGGACACGTTGACCCAGAACGCTACCGAAAATTGTCATATTTTCTTCTACTGTAAGCCTGTACATCTGACACTAAGGTGGCACGGTTGAAACGCAGGTTACAGTCTCTGGACACTGCCTAGAAGAAGAATGTCCCGAACGTGCACGCATGAGAGCAGATGGTCGGGATAGTGGTGAGTGCAGCCGTCCCTTGTCTCAGTGACGCCCTGCTCACGTTATCCCAGAAATTGTTTGTGCAGATGGAAAGCCCATTCTTGATTATGTAGGTGAACTAATGTATGCTTTAAACCTGAATCTCATATCTGTTAGGTTCTTCACGAACGCCTGGTCAAGCCACTGGAGAATGTCAAAGGCTCGAAGCTATTCGTACGTGCGCTCGAGAATGGCCAGTCCTTCCACTGACGCTGTTTCTAGACGCTGTTTGATTGTTGCCACTCTGAGACTCTGCTAGGTATATCTAACGTGAATAATATCCATGGTCCACCCCTGACATGCTTGCATTTTCAGACTTGCAGAGGGGAGAGCAACCAAACAAGTATTCGAGGGAATGGACTATTGGTACTGATCAACTGTTCAAAGGTCAGTCGTCCGAGTCACCGCCATCCATATCTGTCGCGGAATTATAGTTTGAGCACTGAGTTTTGAAACCTACAGGCCTTGCAACCGTCATTGTAAACCTCTGTAAGTTTCTATTCGGTCCTTCGTGGGATCGTCATTTACAAGGAATCGCAGTGAAACTGGAGAAGAAATGTAGGCAGAAACGTCATAAACCTACGCGGCCTCTGAGAAAAGCCAGCACTACGTGGCTCAGTCCGCCGACATCCAACACCCTCGAGGTGGGAGAACTCAGTGTCGTACGTACTGAACAGCCTCCTGTCAAGTTTCATAATTGACTTTTATCAGATTTGTTTGTCTGCTTGCAGAGATAGACAGTCTGCATATGACGATTCAGAACGAGAGGTTACGTTCACAAAGGTATCGTATTTTGGGTGGTATCATATCTCCTGACCAACTAATTGCGTTTGAAGTGCTTCATTGATGCTTTGGCATCAAACCCCCATATCACGTGGGACGAACTCCGTGATGTCCTCAAGTAGGTCAATCTGACTCCGAGATCTGGAAGTTCGGCGACTGATGTGATCCACCAGAGAACTCATTTCCGATATTCGAGTCCGACACGAAGAAACGTGCAAGCAAGAGGAACATTGGACGCAAGAGCCACGAGTGAGTATTCCGAAGTCAAGCTGAGCGTTTTATTCGCTGATCGAGATCCAGTACAACACTAGTTCTCATACGGTACGTGCAGCATCAAACCATCCCCATGCATGTTCTCACTTGGCCTACATAGGACTTGACTCAAATAGTATCGTTATGAGTGATGATCTGTTCAACGGTTGAACATGAGATATCCAACCTCCCACCCGGCTCCTGAACACACATAAATTATATGGAAATGCTTTTCTTGTAGCGTTAGTTATTTAGGCGAAAAGGTGTTGCACTCTAGCTGCGTTATGTATCTTTCAAGTTTTGTATCAATTATGGATTTGCTAGTCACTGCGAATGTCATGGTCCAGGGCTATCCTCACAGGGCCTCGGATAAGAGGAGTGTGACCGTCTCGGACTCTCGGGGAAATGCTCACTGGCGGGGGAACGGCCTTGCAGCCTACCCAATGAATACTTGTGATAGTATTATGACTCAGAGACTGGGCGCCTATTTCGAAACCTCGGCGAATTGCTCTTACCACGAATCAAGACCGTGTGAATTCCGTGTGCTCACCGGACCATGGAGGTTGGTTAGTACCAACAGTCTGAAGGAATTCGTATGGAAAGCGTTCCCTTGCGTCTTCCCGACTTCGGTGATCGCGTTCCCATGAGTACTTCGGCGGACCATCCGTTATCGGACCTCCACCCCAGAAATTTTCGAGAATGCATAGCTTTTCGACATGCCGAACAATGAATGTCCACCTTGTCTACGTTCCTGTAGCCTTGATACCGCTTTTTTGTAAACAAAGGCAGCTTGGTTTTGTATAGCATTGCATCGCTCAGCTTCTCGACACGCACCTGACTCGCCGTTAGCACTCTTTTTCGGGGGTCATTGATCCGTAACGTTCAGGTACTTTTCCACTGGAAAGTGCAGTGTATTCAAAGATCGACGCAGTTTGGAGGCAGGGCGTATGACTGCATTGCAAATACAACACCGATCCAATAGTACCGTGACCGCAAGTCGTCGAGATGCACGTTGAACATTGTAACGTTCCTGTCATTTTAAGAGGACCCACATCCGCCCGCGCAAAACCGGTGGTTCCAAGATGAACCCAAGTTACCCATTCCTGTATGTGGCTGGACCGTACCTCATGCTCGTCCGGGGGATGAAAGAAGATGAAATATTTTTAGCGGGAAGTGACCGTGATCGTGACGTCAAATACACGGAAGTATCCGAGTGGACCGCCTGGCCGGGTGCGAAAACGAGCCGAACCGAACCGAATGCGCATTTCATTGATCGACCGCTGTTGTCAAAGGCACTCACGGTCCATCCAAATCTCCCCCACTGCACACCCCCACTTTTGTTTCAGCGAACACTGCGTTTGGCGTCGCGGAACATCCTGGGATCAACGCCGTCGGCACAGCAAACGAAAGCACGACTCACCAAGGGCCTGCCAGTGGGATACTCGGCCAAGGCACTATTAGCCTCGCCTCCTCCTTCCGCTCGACGTTCGGCACTGCTTCGCCTTGCGGCCTTGATGCGCAACAACTTCGTGACTGCTCTCCGCTTTTCCCCCCTTTCCTCCCAGAAGTATACCTGACCCATCAAACACAGCACAAGATCGCAGTGCATACGCCGTTGTGTGTCCCAGGTTCTCCCTTCTTCATGCCGGCAGCCCATCTGCACGAGTGCGAGAATGTCGGACAGTTCTATTTGTAGCACTGCACGGCCGCGATCACAAACCACACTTGGATCGCGACTTGATCCCGCACTTTTCCCACCCCCTGGATGTTTCGGGCTCTTTCAGCTCGGTCACCGCCTGTGAATCCTGTATAATCACACGTACCTCATAGCCATCCTGGTCCTATCATATGCTGTGATACCAGGTACCATGGCGTATAAAGCCAAGTCTGATCTTCGGTCTGACTGAGTCTCGCCAGTTACTAACCATGAGCGATTTATCCACCCCTCCGATTAAGAAAGCTCTTATTGTCGCCACACAGACCGTCCGCGGCAAGCCTGGAACCAGGTTCGAAGGCCTGCCTGATCTCACCCTTGCTCACCGGGACGCTAGAAACCTCCGGGATAAGCTAAAATGTATGTGAAATTCATTTGCTTATGTTCAATCAAGCTCTTAGCTCACTGATATCTCAGCTTTACATGGTTACCAACCGGATAATATCGTTTTGATGATCGACGAAAAAAAACATCCGGAGCACCTCTGGCCTACCCGCCATAACATCGTGCGCTACTTCACTTGCACATACTATCTCGAGTTCTGATTGTCTTTGTTGTTTATTTGGTAGTTCATCCAACTAAAAATCCTGACCAAGAACGCTCCTGAAAATTGTCATATTTTTTTCTACTGTAAGCCTGTACATCTGACATTAAAGATTGCACGGTTGAACGCAGGTTATAGTCTCTGGACACTGCCTAGAAGAAGAAGGATGTCCCGCACGTGCACGCATGAGAGCAGATGGTCTGGATAGTGGTGAGTGCAGTCGTCCCTGGCCTCACGCCCTGCTCACGTTATCTCAGAAATCGTTTGCGCAGATGGCAAGCCCATTCTTGATTATGTAGGTGAACTAATGTATACTTTAAACCTGAATCTCATATCCGTCAGGTTCTTCACAAACGCCTGGTCGAGCCATTGGAGAAGGTGAAAGGCTCGAAGCTATTCGTGCGTGCGATTGAGACAGACTAATCTGCTCACTGACGTTGTTACTAGACACTTTTCGACTGCTGCCACTCTGAGACTCTGCTCGGTATGTATTTAGTAAACCATCCTCATGGTCTTCGCACCGCGTCTCTAACATGCTAGCTTTGACAGACTTACAAAGAGGCAATCGGCCAAATAGATATTCGAGGGCATGGACCATTGGTGCTGGTCAATTGTTCAAAGGTCAGCCTTCCAAGTCCTCCAAACGATCCAGGTGTTACGACTTGAGAAACTCACCTCCGACACGTAAAGATGTCGCAATTACAATTGCAAACCTCTGTAAGCTTTTACTCGGTACTTCATGGGATCGTCATATAACGAATCGCAGTGAAATCAAGGAAGAAGTATGCCAAGAAACGTTCCAGCATTCCACAGCCAACCAGAAGAGCCAGTACCATGCTCAGCCCGTCGACATCCAGCACCCTCGAAATAGGAGAACTCAGAGTGGTGTGTAATGCAGCCTCCTGTCGTTTCTTTCAATAACTGGCTTTCATCAGATTTGTATGTCTGCTTGCAGAGATCAACAGCTTGCACATGACGATACCAAACTAGGGGACACGTTTACAAAGGTATCATATTTCGAGCGATATCATATGTCCTGACCAACTAAAGTGTGTGTTCCCAGTGCTTCATTGATGCTACGTCAAAACCCAATGTCACGTGGGAAGGACTACGTGATGAGCTCAAGTAGGTCGATCTGTGACTCCCAGATATTAAATTCTTCGACGATTGATGTGATCTGCCAGAGAACGCATTTCAGACATTCGAGTGCGATACGAAGAATCGTTGCTGGCAAGTTCCGTAGGCGGTGAATCCGTTGTACACTGGACGCAAGATCCAAGAGTGAGTGTTCCGCGGTAACTCCGAGTGTTCTGTTCACTGATCGAGATCCAGCTGATCACTAGCCCCTGCACGGTACGTCACGCCGAACCATCCTTTTGCACTTTCTCACTTGGTCTATAGGACTTGAGACAAGCAATATCGTTTTGAGGTTGTACAGTAAGATTGTTGGACGATAAAATACCCAAGATACCCAAGATACCCGGCTCCCGAAGGTTGAACGTTGAACGTTGCGCGGACTGTGTTATGTATATCACTTATTGTAATAATTTGAATCACATAGTAGGATTTTCTGACGACCTTGTGATTGGAAGACTCGGAGAGCTCTTTCCTACACAAACTCAGACTGGGGTGGAGAATGGACCAGGCTCGTCTATATAAGCTCAGAGATCGGGCGCGTAGTCTTTATAAGCTCGGTGAGCCAACAGTTATACTACGGAAGCCGAGTGTCTTTAGCCATCTGCGTAACCAGCCAACGCCTTGTCCCTCGACCGGATGTGTAGGAAGAGGACTTCCGCGGAGGCTTCCTTTTGCGTAAGCCACGAATGGCCTATAGTACGTCCCGATTATACCCCTGTAATGACGGTCACGGCTGCATCTACAGTCAGTCACGCAGCTAGAAGCTCACCAAAGCATGCCTTGGAGCAGGGGCATCAGGACCTGGTCCCGGAAGGTGATATAGGCGATTTTACCCCAGTCGACTCGGACTACTTGTTGCGAAGGTTTGACCAACGGTGTCACATGAGTGGACGCGGTGAACTCTGTGTCGTCCGTGTCGACCGCGGCGGGGTGCTCTCTCTCCCTCTCCTTCAGCCCGATGTGAATGCAGTCCTGTATACGCTTCAAATACACCTGTTCGAACCGCAGGTCTGGGATGGGGAGACGTTTCCGCCTGCTGGGTTCCTCGTGGTCGACATCGTGGTCGACATCGTGGTGATGAAAGGGATACTCGGGATAGTCGTGCGAGTCGTGCTGGCTGGTCATTGTCAGACACACCCTCGGCAACTCCCGGACCGAACTTGAAGTTGTGACCGTCAACATGTGGTTTTCGGTGATTTTTGCGTTGTTGGTGTCCTCGCTGTACTATCCATTTCACTCTAATAGCCATGTCTTGCTCGGCGGTACGGCTTCGCAGAGCCACGCAACGAACATAACGAACGCATCACGCGTACTCCTATTGACTGCACATCCCGACGACGAATGCTTATTCTTTGCGCCAACCGTGCTAGCTCTTAAAGAAGATCCATCACACCCCGAGATTTATTCCTTGACCATGTCCGTCGGAAATGCAGACGGCCTGGGCGAAACGAGAAAAGAAGAGCTAAGTCGTAGTCTCGACGTGCTGCGCATCGACCAGGACAAACGCTGGGTCGTCGATCATCCGTGAGGCAGTCAACGAAACGTACCTTGATCCTCCTCTAAGCAGTGTTTTGCAGTATGCTCCAGGATAATATCACGTTGGAGTGGGACGCTTCGGTCATCTCCGTTGTCATCGCGCCCTACGTGGTGAAGAACCACATCACTACCGTACGTGCCGTCCATTTGCTTTGCAGATCGCACAGCCTGATTGAAATTCTCTAGATTTTGACTTTCGATGCCCAAGGCATCTCCTCCCATCCAAATCATTATTCGTTGCCATCCGGCGCCTCGCAACTTGTCAATACTTTGCGGTCAACGGCGTCCGGGGCGAATCCTGTCTCTGTGCCCAGAGTCTTTGGGCTGGTCACAGCGCCTGTCCTCCCAAAATATGTCGGCCCTCTGGCACCCATCTATAGCCGTCTAAGTATGATAGCGGGGAGAGCCCTAGATCACTTTATATCAAAGAATATGGACCGGCCAGCCGTGTTCACATCCGGTGTCAAGGAGTACACGACAGCTGTCCGGGCGATGCGAGAGCACGCGTCGCAGCTGATATGGTTCCGTTATCTCTATGTGACGTTTTCGCGATATATGTGGGTCAACGAATGGGTGGAAGTGGAGTAGCATTGTACGACTAGAAAGTATGTAGTAGCAAGCGAGTAACGAATTTGGGGGTGTGTGTATTTGCTTGTTTGGCCGGTGTGAGATTTTGTGTGTTGTTGGTCGGTCCAAGCCCAAGCCCTCCTTGGAAAATGGCGCGATTCAGTGCCCTCACCAGCGACAGCAGCGATGACGAACAAACGCCCTACACGCCCCAAGACAACCGCAGACCTGGTTCGCCCACCAGGTCGGTAGACATGGAACAGCATTCGTCCAGTTCCAGTTCGGAAGGGGAAGAGGACAGCGAGGAGGAGGAAGAGGAACAAGAATCGGAGGACACGTCTGACATGGACGAAGACGATCTCGAGGTCGCAAAGCCCGCATTGAAAACGCGTAAACACGCCCTGGTAGAAGACTCGGACGGCGAAATCCAATACGAGCACACTCGAAGTCGGTCCGGGTCCTCGAGTTCGCTAGATTCCGATTCCGACGATGCACGCAGACGAGGTGCTACCGTCGCGGCATGGGCAGGACGCGCTGGCGTGGACACCCACAAGATGCACGTCATGCAGACGTCGTTGTTCCGTATGCCCGAGGAGGAGGCGGCGCTTCATGCCATGAATCAACCCACGCGGCCCCGTTACAGACTGTCGCCCACACTGAGCCGCAAGCATAGCCGTGACTCGGTCGGAGACGGTCGGTTCGACTCCCAAGAGGTATGTGGCGTCTGGTCCATCGTTCTATGACTTTAAGCGGCTTTTAGAGGATCTCCTTTGCTCACGACATTGACCATCCCGTCTTTCGGCCATCTCGCAAGTATGCACGTGTCGATATATCCTCCTCGACTGTAGCTGGGAATGAGGGTATATTAGCTGATGCAGGGCTTGCGTTGGGCCGCTCCTTCCGTGTCGGATGGAGTTCCGGTGGTAATCTGGTCCATCTAGGCCAACTCTGTGGGCCTTCTACTCAGAGGTAGGTATAGTTTCGTTCGTTCGAGGCAGACCGCTTATCCCTTGTGGTTAGTCAAACCTCTGCCAACTCGTCTGTCGTCACGAAAACACGTGTCCCGTTCTTCTCTGAACCTATAGAGAACACCAGCAGTAGACTTTCACGACTACTACAACACCACTTGTCGAAAACGCCCATCGTAAAAGACGAGGATGGGATTCCGTTCGCTGACCCATCCTCGGATCTCTGCTTCTCCTCCTTCACGCCATTGTACCCCAAAACCGACCACTCGTATGAAGCATCCCTTTTCCGCCTCGGTCATGCCTTGTTCGACACTATGGATCTACATCTTGGTCAGGACGTTACTGTCGATGTGCGAAATCGTATATCATCCATTCGACGCAAGGCAGCACTCTCCGAATGGCTCGCATACGCTGTCACCTCGTCGGTTGACGCTGACCTCAAAAAGCAATCTTCCTCCGATCCCGCCGCTCTCATATTCTCCCTTCTCTCCGGATACCAGATCGAAAAGGCGTGCGATACCGCCTTGGATTGTGGATCTGTCAAACTGGCGACACTCATCTCTCAAGCTTCGGGCGATTTCGAGTTCAGAGAAGATCTCAGGGAACAACTACAACTGTGGCGGGAACAACGAATAGACGTTCACGTCAGCGTGAGCATCAGAAAGATATATTCTATACTCGCTGGTAGCGTAGACGTTCTGGAAGGATCGAAGGCAAGCACCCTCGAACGATGTCCCGACGTCGATCCACTCGAGGGGCTAGACTGGAAACGGACGTTTGGGATGTATCTCTGGTACGTGGAGCCTATGGATGCGTCCATAGCACAGGTCTACGATTCGTATAACCGCGCCGCGCGAGAATCACCCTCGCGGGTTGCGCCCTCACGACCACATTATCTGGAGCCCGCTCCCTCGAAGAAACTCGCGTTCCACATACCATCACCTCCGCCTTTCGACGCACTATTCTCTCTCATTCGACTATTTGCCGACCCGGCATGTTCACTGTCTCAAGTTCTTTCCCCGCTGTCGTTTGGACCTTCACCAGGGGACTACTCGTTCCCCTGGCATTTGTACATCATCCTGTCGCGATGTATGCGTATCCGTGATCTCTCCGACCGTGGCGAGTCGGAACATCTCGAAGAAGAAATGGACGAGGACACCTCTGGACGTCGCGAGGGTCACAGTCCCAGCGCCGACCTGCTGGCCAGTTACTACGCGCAACAGCTGGAGCAACTCGGTATGCTCCAGGAAGCCATTTTTGTTCTCCTTCACATCGAGGGTTCTGCGGGGTAAGTTCTCCTGAAGTCGGTCGTGTCAGTGATCTTACATTGTGTCGGCTAGGCGAGAAAAGGCGATCAGGGACGTTCTCCACAGGTCGGCGGACAAGCTGGACGAGTGGATGTGTAGCGGTATTTTGGGCAGTCTCAAGATTCCCCTCGCATGGGTCAACGACGTCAAGGTAATGCGTATTTTGTCTCGTTTTTACGGTCTCTCATGCCTCGCGTCAGGCACTCTATTCCATCAGTCAATGCAAAATCTTCGAGGCCTATGAACTGTACATGGCAGCAGGACTGTATCAATCTGCACACGACCTCGCGGTGGTCGAGCTAGCACCCGAGGCGGTGATCCGTCAGGACTTTGAACTCCTGACGTCCTTGTTCGAGCGGATGGCTGGCCAGCTCGTCGACGGATGGCATATCAAGGGCAAGGTACGTCCTCCTTTCCCTCATGCTGTTTGTTTTCGTCTTTACTCATTGCTCGTTCCCTCGTTGTTCCCTACTGCCCTCAGGCCTACCTAGACTACGCCCACGCCATGACACGCCTCCCCGAGCTACACACGTCCCTGTCCGAGTCCGGCGCAGAGCCCGACGAAACAGAGGAGAACGAACTCGAAATTATCGTGCGCGCGATACCGAAATTGATGGACATCCTCCCGGACGTGCTGTACCTACACAAAACCGACTCGAGACACAAGGTCGCGTTGGCAGAGATGATGGCGGGGTTGACGGCGGTATTAGATCAGGTGAAGCCGCTCGCGCTGGTGCGTTGCTCCCTCTCGCTCTTTCTTTCTCACCGTCATGTGAATCTGACGGCATCCCTGCCAGGCACAATCACAAGTTCGGTTGACAGGAATGGACGAGGCGACGATGTTGCGGCATATCCAGACGACGGCGCTCGAGCGGTTCATGCGGTCCATTCAGGCGTCGTGAACGTCACAGCACGTGAAGCGGCTTGCGGGAATTCTTTTCTAGCTAGCTTTTTCCCCGTGTTATATTACCGTTATTTAAATCCCATTTCTTTCTTTCTTTTTCTTTCACGAGCAAGTAAGGAACAATAAGGATAAAAATAACTCAAGGCCTTAAGGGCAGGAGTACGTATTATCTGAGCTCTAATGTAATGCATCTAAGTATGTATTCCGAGTGACAGCTCTAAGGATATCAATTACGGCGAGGGAAATTCTAGAGTAAACGATACATAAAATAAATATATCAGCGTTACAGTGCTGGGTAAGAGGAGCAAGGGGGTTAGTGATACAAAAAATAAATATATCAGCGTTACGGCGCTGGGTGAGAGGGGCAAGGAAGATAGGGGAATCGAAATGGGGAGCGATTCAGAAAGCCGGTAGTAGGGAAGAGATATATTTATGTTCCCCCCTAATCGATGTTCCTCCCAGACTGCAAGAGCGCAGTGGCCAAGACGGCAACGTCCAGGAGACCGAGCTGGATGGCGCGAGGGGTGAGCTCGAGTACGACTGTGTCGTAGTGCTTGGTGACGCGCGCCAACCATTCCGACGAGCCGTGGGCGAAAAGCTGGTACGAAAAAGAAAGAAAAGAAAGGATCAGAACTACGGAAACGAGCTGCGTTAAAGTTACCACGGACCTGTATATACCGGTCGACCGGCGCCCATGTATAATATACCCCGCCGTGCATCATTATCCTCGATCTTTTGGATCACATCGATGTCAAGTAAGTAAAAAGTCAACAAATGGGCCTAGTAAAAACGCACCGTCTGTCCGAAGCGAGTCTCAACCACTGCCCTACGAGCTGTTTCGCAGCAACACCGCGGATCTCGACCGTTGGCCCTGGGCTCCGCCACTCGACGAGCGCGATCGTGTGCATTTGCGCCCCTCCCGTGCTGCTGCTAGGTGGTGCGCGGGTTGCCTTGAGCTGCGTGACGACGAGGGGTGATGCCGAGGGCGACGCGTAGCCTCCCGTCGTCGTGCCAGCAGTAGTAGTGGTCATGGTCGTGGAGGCGAGGCGGTACACTGCCTCGTTGTTCGGTCCTATCACTGTGCAATCTAGGCTCGAACGACCGGCGTACGAGGAAGACGACGAGGAGGATGAAGAGGAGGCGGAGGGGGATGAATACACGGAGGCGGAGGGGGAGGAATGATGAGACGCGGTGGCGAACTGGAACGTGATGGACCCGTGAAGGGGCGGATCGACCGACGTCGATCCGGGATAGGGGAGAGCACCAAATATGGAAGGTGCACCTGAGCGATGGACGTCGCCGGTCGCGTGCTGGGCGGAAAAGGGATCAGTGCCGTACATTCTAGAGTAGGTGTAGTGGATTCGGATGCGAATAGGAACGTCTGTTTCGAAGAATCAAGTCCCGAGTTGGTGTTATTGTTGGAATGTCCAGGGTCATGTTCTGCACGGACTGATATACGGTCAGAAACCTACAGCTATGTTCACTGGTCAAGGAACTGCTTGCGTGTCAAGACAAGACAAAGCGGGCCGTGACGGGGTGCGTGCGTCAATGCCGGCTCTGGACTTGAGGCCCGAATACAATACTCCGGTGCACACGAAGAAGGGGAAGAGGTGTCGTCATGCCAGGCGTTACACGACACTGACGGCTTGCTAGTCGTGCTGTGCTCAAGCAACCGAGCTAGGGATAGGCATTGATGAGCAGGCGCCGCATCGGGTCTCAGGGAGATGGAGGTTTCACCTTGGGTACACGTGAACAACACCGGATTTCGGAGCAGCCTTCGACGTGGCATAACAACCGTCGAGGTAAGTAGTACCTTGGCATTCGTGGACAAGTCTAAATCACAAGTATAATGCGTTCCGCTGCGGATTGATGGCATCGCTTATCGAGTAAGCGCTCATAGGGTTCTTTGTCAGGAATATAAACACTCGGAAATTCAATTATTGCCACAACGAAACAGGGATTGGGGTAATACTAGAACATGGAGACATGCAATGAGCCAAGACATCGATACAGGTTCGTACAGCCGTCCAATACAACCCATGCGTATGCCTGGATGATTGCAAAAAGACCGTGATTACGCTTACATGGCATACCTGACCGGAAGCCAATCAGATATTTATAGAGGTGTGAAAGGGGTATGACATACTTCCTTGTCCACTCCCTGGCGGTTGATTCGTACCGGGCACGATCTGTCTTGTACAGATGTGCAATGTCGTGAACCAACGGGTCATCGGGATTAGGGTCGGTGAGCATGGAACAAATCGAAAGTAATACTAAAAAGGACGTAAGACGCCACCGAAAGGGTGGAGACAAGGAACGTACCTTTCGAGATGGTCAGTGCTGGCGACCACTGGTCTCTAAGGATGTCGAGGCAAATGGAGCCGTTGGCATTGATGTTGGGGTGGTAAATCTTGGTTGTAAAGCTGACTTTGGGTGGCTTGAATGGATAGTCTGTTGGGAAGGTGATGGAGAGAAAGAAGACACCGCCCGAGTACGGTGAGTCGCCCTGTGCCCATGGTGAGTCACACGTGACGGCATTTCGCTGTGCCTGTACGCACTGGTCCCATTATTGTCGCCTGCCACTGAAACATGTTGTCGCCCGTAGGGCCAGCGCTGCAGGATGAGGGTGGGTCACGGCCGAGGTCAATCAATTCCTAGAAGCGAGCGCATGTCAGTTTGAGGAGGAAGATGAAACAAAGGTCAAGAAGGGACATGTACCTTGTTAATGCGCTTAAGGGCCATGGCAGTGATACGAGATTATATGGTAGGGTCTGTACAAGCGATGCAGCCTGAATCGCAAAGAGATCGAGCGTCATCGCACAAGATCAGATAGACGACGGAGGGACAAGAGATAAGGTAAGGAGTGAGATGAAGTGAAGGGGTGAACTACGTGGTGAGTCGTTGACGAGGTGAAAGGGGGGAGAAAGAGCGCACCTTTGGCTTGCTGTATACTCGTGATGAAAGTATAAGATGATGGTAGAAGGAGAGTCGAGCTCGCCGAGTGGGCTGTGAGATGCGGCTATTTAGGATGTTTGGAATCTTGTTTGGTTGCTGACAAACTTTGTCTTCTCGGACCATCCAGAAGAATGTATGCTAATGACTGCTACCGCGTTCTATCAACCCCACACCGACAATCACTCCCTCCGCAAGCACGTCCGCAACTTTCCGCCCTTCCTTTGCCTGGTGCTCAGCTTGCTTGATGAACTCGGCCTTGACAGCGTTGGCGCGTGCAATCTAGATTCTCGGTCACATCCAGGCACACACGGGTCATCGGGCCAACTTACCTCTTTCCTATGGTGCAGGCATTCTAGGTAGTCATCAGCTTGCAATTTGCATTCTTGTGGAGCATCTGCCTGAGAATAACACTGCGACGTGTCCGTCAGCACCGCCGGCGCTAGGAATACAAGAGAATACCTTTTGAAACTCTTGCCAGTACGTGAAACACCGCGAACGGCCTGCAGGGAAATGTCAAGAGGGAGAGGAAGACGTGGCCCTGCCAGCGTACCTCCAGTGTAACCGAAACCTGACTGTTAGCTGTCAGCAAAGAGGGATGAGGGAGGGAAGAGAGCACATACGGCCATGACTCGGGAGAGAGAAGAGGAATATGGATGGCGCGTGACACGTCACAGGAGTGATTCGGATGTAGCACAGCCATAACTACTACCCGTCGCCACCACGCTATCTACGATAAGTACAATGGCAGATCAGAACGAACTTGCGTTTGTCAGAAATTTCGTCAAGACGATCGCTGGTCAGCCCGTCTCGTTCGACGATGGCTATCAAGCACCACCGAACTTGGCTTTGAAGCGTGTTCCGGTCTTGTCTGTGCGTCGTATTCTCGTCGCGTTCTCAGCTTCGTGAGAGTAAACATCGCCTAGATTCCCGTACCACCCGTTCCAGAACGTAAACCAGCATCATCGGCGGCGCCAGGTATGTCAGACGCGCACGCGTGCATCGATCGGTAGATGATTCGTGATTTGAAAAGTGGCGACCAGAATCAATATTACGTTCAAGTCCCTCAAGCCCCCATGCGCTTTTACGCTCGCCGTACAGTCCACGGACACCATCTCGGATATCAAATCGCAGCTCGCATCGCAGCCGCATGCCCCCCCTGTGGACGCACAACGCTTGCTCCTCAAGGGAAAGGCCCTCGTAGACGCGAAGCTTCTGAAAGAGTATGACGTAAAAGAGGGTGATACCATAAATTTGATGGTCAAACCCGGCTTCGATTGGGATCCTAACAAGTCCAAGACGCTCTTCCCTACCTCTGAACAAGACGACATGACAGACTCATCTGCAAAGCTCACCGCCCCTCATAGACACACACGCACGCCATCCATCGTGCTGTCGCCCTCTCCATCCGTCGTCACCTCACGTGAACCTTCGGAGGGAAACAAACCCCAAGACATCACGCTCACGCTCGACACGTCGACCATACCCACCGCGTCGCTTTCCCCAGTCACGCGCTCGTCATACCAGGCCACCATCTCCGAGCCCGAGTTTTGGACCCGACTGCTCTCCTTTTTGCGGTACTACTGTTTTTCCCTTTTGCTCACATGCCCACGTCGCTCAATCATTCGGTTCAGGTCGGAGTTTCCGGTCGAAGGCGATGCGTTCGCCGCATTCGAAGATTTCCTTCGCGCAAGCAAGGGTGGCATGACCGCGAGCGAGATCGCCAAAATTCGTGATCACGTTGGCGTGGTGGGCATGGCTGGCACATAGAAAGGATGCCGTTGGATTACTTTTTTTTTTTTTTTCTTTCTATGGGATTACTGTACAAGTTTGTCATCGAGGTCGGCGCTGACGGAGCGACTTCCGTTTTCTGTTGTAAAAAAAATTGGGCGCAAGTGAATATTCTTCCACCTATGGCGATTTCCCTCCGACTGATAAGGTCGCACTTGAAATTGCCTTTCGACTTGCGAACGCTTATCACGATGTCCAAAGACGCGTCGCTGCAGGCTGACATTGGCAAGATGAACCTCGAGCCAGACGGTTCGTTCAAACGGGCTGCTGCCTCGTTTAGGAACTCGATCCGAAAGGACAGCGAGTTCGCCCCCGAAAAAGGTACGTACACGTACGTCAGGTCAGAAGAACAACCCATCGACCGAGTGTGCGTTCTTCCAGACAGGTACCATCTCTACGTCTCCTACGCCTGTCGTACGTCCTCGTCTTTTTTTCTTTCTGCCCGCTCTTCAACCTATTCGTGTACATAGCATGGGCCACCCGCACGCTCATCGTCCGGAAATTGAAAGGGCTCGAAGACCTCGTCCGTGCGTGTTTGCCTAGAGATCCCCGCGATTCATTCAATGAACTTGTTTGGCAGCCGTCACCGCCGTATCACCGCATATGGGCGAATCGGGGTGGCCATTCGCCAGCGCCGACCCCTTTCCCGGTGCGGACGCCGACCCGTTGTACAACGCACAACACGTCAAGGAACTCTACTTCCGCGCCAACCCCGAGTATGGTGGCAGGTGAGTCCGCTCCATGTACACGTACAACTTTTTCGTTTTTGCCCACACACTTTTAGGTTCACGGTCCCAGTGCTCTGGGATAAGAAGAAACATACGATCGTCAACAACGAGAGCTCAGAGATCATCCGTATATTCAACACCGCATTCAACGACCTTATCTCGCCTGAAAAGGCGGCCATCGACATTTATCCCGAACAGCACCGCAAGGCGATCGACGAGATCAACGAGTGGGTGTACGACACTGTGAACAGTATGTGCGTTCTGATTGGGTTGTGTATCCTTTACTCACCTTTTTGCAGACGGCGTGTACAAGGCTGGCTTCGCAGGATCGCAAGAGGCGTATGAAAAGGCGGTGTACCCGCTCTTTGACAGCCTGGACCGACTCGAAAAGTTGTTGACCGGCAAAGACTATCTCGTCGGCGATACGCTCACCGAGGCGGACATCAGGCTCTGGGTCACGATCGTGAGCTTTTCTTCTTTTACGCACAGGTGTAAGGATCCTGAACCTCCCTCGTTTCTCTAGATCCGTTTCGACCCCGTCTACGTCGGACACTTCAAGTGCAACCTGCGCACTATCCGAAACGGTTATCCCGCCATCAACACGTAAGGACTCCCCCTGTTGTCTTGCACGAGAACAGAAACTGATGAGCGACGGGCAGGTGGCTCCGCAAGTTGTACTGGAACAACGACGCGTTCAAGTCGTCCACCAACTTTGAGCACATCAAAGTTCACTACTACTGGTCCCAGACAAAGGTGCGGTGTCTCTTTTGGT
>JBBPNG010000142.1:0-37604 GCA_038091095.1 Leccinum incarnatum
CGATGCCACCAAAATGTAACTCTTAGATAGGACTTCGCCTGTACAGATAATATAGATTGTGCTGGCTGATGCTAAATGCGGCTTACCTGTGGGCCAAGTTATCCTTCCTATGAATGATTTATGTCATTGTGAAATTCGTGCCATCTTCATCGCGATGACTACTTGTTCAAACGATGTCATCTGTTTGACATAAACACTGTACTTGCTTGTTTTTTGCATTACAAGTAGATCATGCGGGCTAAGTAAATATACGTGTAACAATCATCAGCTCAACCCTTCCATAATATGCAGCCATCCCATTTACAGATCGTCCAGGCTGTCCCGGCCTTTGGCCATGCAACTGATTTATCCTGGCTGTGGTCCATTCTTTTGTATTTCCCTTGTAGTTTACCTTTCAGTGTGATATTCTTTTTTCTCGCAAGCCCTGCATCAAGATCCTGTCTACTCTACGAGTACTACAAGTAGGGACCGGCAGCAAGATTGCATTTAAGCTTATATTGTATTTAGCACTGTCATCATACACGTCTCAATGCTAAATGTATATGGTGATGATACTGATCACGAACCCGCAGAAATAGTATGATAGCAGATGAGACTGCTTGATAGGATCTCGCTTATGAACCGCTTCACACTGATCTCAGAGGCTCAGTCCGTGATACTGGAATGACACGAATCGGGAGTGCGTTATTGACTAGTAGGTATCTGTACTACAGGTATGATACAATGATAAAAGTAGTAACCTGGACCACCGGGCATCAAACGACCGCCGCCGAGTCGGCGGACGACGTGAGCCTTCACAGACAAACTTGAAATGAACCTACATGACGAGTACACGGATCGAAGATAAGAAAACATAGAACATTGGTCCTTAATTCCTGGACATTGCAACAGATAGGTTCTCGGCTTCCTGGGGTTGGAGGGTGGAAGAGTAAAAATGACCAAATACGGTGCTGATATATAGAAGTCAAGTGAGTAAATGAATATGGCGCGCCGTGCATTTGCTTACCGGTTCCACCAAAGGAGGAGGTCTTCGATCTCACGGGCTTTTGCTTGCGATCGCGGGCATTCGAACCAGTCTACAATGTTGTCGTAGAAAATTTCATAGTCAAAGTTGTCGTCCTTGAGATTCCAGGAAGCACGGCTAGAGAGTGCAAAGCGCAGCTGCACAAAATTTATCAGTTTTTATTACCATGAATTGAAACTGGAACTTCATACCTGAACAGCGATGTATGCAATTGCACGCGGTTGAACCGACCGCATTTTCAACAGCCCTGCAACATGGTCCCGAGTATGAATACTATCCACAGTCTTGCGAGATTTTCTTGGGCTAGACTGATCGCAATCGGGAGCATCATCGTGAAGCTCCGTAGCCTCCAACGAGTCCGCAGCAGTCTCTGCCCGAGCCGAGCTGGGGGAGGTAAAAACACATCGAAATGCCTGAGAATAGTCATGAGACAGTAGCAGCATGTCCATAGTAATGTAGTCAACATACCCTGACGAGAAGCTCTCCCTTAAACAGGCCATCTGATGGGCGTTGCTTGTTATACGCGCCATTGGAATACAAAAACGTGGGCCACATATATGCGGTAACAATGTAGCTCGGGAGGTATTCCCTGATCCCACTGCGGGTACTAGTAGCGAGAAGTTAGAAAAGATACAAATTCAGGGTTAAACTTACGTTGCATCGGACCAATTGTAGTCGACTGGACAAAGAAACCTACCAGTGACTTCATGGTTGAAGCCCCTTCCCTTCTTCTCACTAATGACAAGCACAGGGACTCCTTGTGGCAGCTCCTGTTCATTGATCCAGCCGGCTACCGAGGACTTCAAGGAATTTGTGTCGTCTCCTCGGGCAGCGTCTGCTCCACTCTTCAACTGAAAATACCATGAGGATCACTGGCAGGAATCTGGTGTAACAAGACACTCACATCTTGAAAACCCGCAACCACCTCACGTTCTGGTGTGGCGGGATTCATCAGCCCCTTAACGGATGGGCACCACACAATGAGTTTCTTGTAGGCGCGGTAAATGCGCTCCTCCCTTCCAGTATGATAATCAAATCAGCAAAATACATATCAAAGATAGTCGACACTGGCACTTACTGATCAGATGATTGAAGAGATTCAATCTCACCCTCAGAATCCTCTACCAATATGCAACGTCGGTCATACTCCGTAATCAGATTAGTGACTGGAAGGGTAAGGGTGACAAGCCTGCGGATAGCTCGACCCTCCCGGACATAGGAATGCAGACTGGAGCAGCAGTCACATCATAATAGTAATATACACTAGTATTGTCGGCCACTTACGGTGTCTTGATCAATCTACAAGCGAGTTGTGCGTTTTCCAACTGGAGCGAGGCGATTTGACGCTTCAAGGAAGCACGCGTTTCAATACTAGGAGACTCGGATGGACTGGCAGTGAGAGACATAATATGGATGGATGATTTACGAACGGTCACAGTGGGCCGTCGGTGGCCGCATCACGGGTCTATAACCGATCGGACCACAACAGATTCTGGGCCAGGCTCAGCCACTCGGGGGCAGTAATTCACACAAACCCTTCCCGTTCCAGAGCTGATCTGGAATCTGAGAACAGGGTAGGATCCTTGAACCCATGATGTACTATAAAAGAACACAATAAAAGTTGAAAAAGGAATGGCTCACTGGCACGGATCAAGACCATTGAAACTGAGAGACGATGGATCAGGATCACTGGCAAACCATGACTCATTTCCTAAGCATTGCTTCCCACTCAGGATCTATCCGTGTGCGTCGTTTGATAACGTCAGTCCATAATGGGCGCAGAAATGTCAGACTTGGAGTGATTTTTATGATTGACGGAAATACCGATTGGTCGAGTTAGCGGATCACAACCGAATGGGGTCTCGGCCCGGATCATGGATAAGGTCAAAGCTAGGGCCCTACGTACTTATATGTTGTGAATACTGTTACAACTGAATGGAATGATGTCATTTTGTATTTTATAACTCGCCGTTGGCCCTGGAACCTAGTACTAGACCCTTTTTACTGTCAGTTCTGCCACTTTCAAGTTGTTATTACCTGATGGGCCTACGGCTAGGTGACTGATGCGGTTGCCAGTCTGACCCGGATCCTCTTCTTTGTTATTGTCATCGTTGTTTGGCGCATCGCTTCCATTGGCGACGACTTGTCTTAGCACCCTAAGCACGCCGGCGCAAAGTGTCATGCCTGTCTCCGAATCGCCGCGAGTCAGATGTGGTGCATCACGGAACAATCATCCAACACTTTTGTTTAGTCTCAAATTAGGCAAACTTTGTTAAGTTCCGGTGTATTCGCGACCGCAGCGGTACTCACTTCGCTTGAGATTGGTTGGGAGTCTTGGGACCCCGGAGTGCCAGTGGTTGGGTAGTACTAAGCACTGGATATCGGAATTAACTTGAACTTCGGCGCGCGTGAGCAAGCAAGCTGCAATTTCGTCCACAAAGTAAAATATGCTGGGCTCCATAGCAAGTCCATCATGATGAACTTGGTGTTGTTCATTTCATTGCACAAGTCCGCCGGCAGATGCCAGTGGAAGCAGAGCAAAAGCAAGAGCAGATGGATCGTCATGCCGAGCTTGCGAATCACACGACTTGGAAAGATATGCTGAAATTATCATCATTAACACGAACCCGACTCTACCTTAGAATAGTTCCTCAGTGCAGAGCAGGAATTCCACTCGCTGTCATCCCAATCTTTGTCAGTTCCGCAAGCGACTCTAGCTTTCCCTTGAATTCCGGCAAGAACATCATGTTTCCGGCCGTATACGGGCAGTGGACAGACACTGACCCCTTGTAAATCGGCGTGTACGTGGCGGCATAAATGCCAAATTCTGCGAACTCGTCATACGAGATCTCCGCCGCATTCCGCAGGTTTCGACCCTCTGCCACAATTCGTCGGCGCACCTGCAAACCTCAACACGTGAGTGTGACGTCTCAGGCTCTTGATAGTGTCTCACAGAACACACCTGCGCAGCATTTTTTGGGTCAGGGTTGAGATACAACAGACGTCTCGCAAACTTGGCAGCAGTGGCGTTGTTGTTCGCCTCTGCAGAGGCTCCACTGGCACCTGCATCCTCAACGTCCAGAAGTATCAATCCCATTGGCACTTGAGGTGAGGAATTTCATCGTGAGTGCACAGTCCCAGAAGCTCTCACCGATTGAAATCGATGGCCAGTTGAGGTTTGCAGTGGAAGTGACGATATGTGGCGGTTGAAGTGCCAGTGTCGATCGACCAAACGAAGGGTCGTCGTAGATATCCGCCTCGCTTAAACCAGCTGCTTCGAGGATTTCGGCTGCCTCAGAATCCAGGCCTTTGTTTTCGCAGTCAAGTACTAGGCAAGCGGGCAGTCTATATTCTAGGTCAGTCATGGTGTATGCGCGAATATGGTCAAAATGAACGCATATCAAGTGCCACGTCCCTGAGTCGTTTCGTGAATCAGGCTACTTTGAGAAAAGGTTTTGTTGGCGACGGTGATCGCTGGTCCCATTCATGATTAGACGATTGATGTAGAAAACACGTTTAGCACTCACTGTGCTTGCTCATCAAGGCTACTAGTTGCCCGTCTGAGCTCCAGGCAACGCACTTGACAGGAAGACTGTTCAGCTCAGCAATAATATTTTGCTGTTGAATGTCGTAGAGAGCGACCGACGACGTTGAGCTCAGAATGAGACATGCAGTCCCACCGTAGAAAATCTCGTTGGTTTGAACTGGAGCCTTGATCCCTTTCACCACGGAGTTTGAGAGATCGCGAGCCTCGATAAGCTGATGAAATGGTAAGCATCCATGGGTTGGTTGTCACTATCTCTATTTACCTGTGTAATCTTGTTCAAGGCGGCAAACCTGTTCCTAGCCACGAAAATTGTGCTGTGGGCTGTACCACGTTTACCATCCGTGGATGAGCCTGAGTCCTTGACCTCTCCATTGGTCTGCGTGGGGAGCGAAGATACCTCGTACAAGCCATTGTCCGAAGAGATTGTCGTGATGACGGCACGTTCGGCAGGGTTGTAGCTAAGCGTGCGGGGAGGGACGTAAGGACTTCCGAATTTGTGGACGCTGAGAAGGCCAATATCAGAGCTGGTATTGAAGTCGTATGTTCGAACGTATTTATCCCGAATGTAATACGATGAGTCGGCATGGACCGCAAAGGCAGGCCTTTCGCGCTCGAGTTTGAACACAATCAGTCCACTGCCGTGACCTAAATTTACCGTGACAAAGCTTATTAGCAAAAGCATTTCTTGCTGCATGCCCGTTCGTACCCGCAGCAAACAGATTGAGGTTAGTATGTGCAGCCAGGACCCAGCCGGGGCCAGAAACGATTATGTTCTCTCCGGAAGGTTTGAATCGCGGTACGCTTTGCGAGATCCCAGACACGTACGGTCTGGTCCTCACCACAAGACACGATGAGTTCGTGCTTGGGATGGAAAAGGGCATTGGAGACATTGTTGAAGTGCCCTCTGCAAGAATCGACCTCCCAAGCCTTTGTTTCACTCATCCTCCAAATTTTGATCGAGCGATCGTCTGCGGCGGAAACGATCAAGGGGAGTGTGGGATGGAAGGCGGCAAAATTAACGCCTCGGTCGTGGCCCTCGAGGACATATTGTACAGTAGAAAAGGTATCGAATGTCTCGAAGTTGTTGGGACCGGCGCTGGGAGTGCTCTTTCGCAAACCGGATACTATGTCCCAAACGCGAACGGTCTGGTCCATGGAGGTCGGCACGATGAGATCGTCCTTGGGATGGAACTGAGCAGACATGACGTAGTGCGAATGGCCGGTGAGGATGGCAATACAGTTGCGCGAAGTGCTATTCCATATGCGAATAGTCTGGTCGTCGGATGTGGAGAGCTGGGACGCGAGGTTGATGAGAAGGACATGAGCTGAGAACGATAGAGCACTCACAATCCAAGGCATCTCGTGATAGAACTGGACGGTCCGAACGTAGTCGAGATGGCCATGCAAAATGAAGAGGCACCGACGGTTCTGGGGACGGAGGTCTGCAAAGCATCAGAACCAACTGCGAAACGAATGGTGGCACTGCAATGATCACGTGCAATTTAGACCTAAAAAGGCAGGTACATCACGGCCTTGACGTACCTTCCTTTTGAAGACTTGAAGGAAATTAAGCGAGTGCGAAACATTCGCACTCGCTTAAAAACTAAATCATAACTGGCACACAAAATAGGAGCAAGTTACTTGCACTTAACCCTGCTCATCCGAGTCTTCTTGTCCCCCTCGAGTAGCTTGTCCATGAGGAGGGATCTAGTTGCTGATCCTAAAGTGTGGCTGAACTCTATGTATGCATTTGAAAAAAGGTGCACCCACTGGCAGATCCGGGAGGCCATGTCAACGCACCCGGTGAACCCTTAGCAACGTCCATATATGCGCTGAATAGCGGGAAGTCCGATATACCCCTTGAGGTCCGAGGAAGCCTGAGGTAGTCGTCGACGGACCGTGACATTGTCTGGCTCGACTCGCAATGTGTCGCTCCAGTTCAATCAGTGTCGTGCCACATTTTTTTCATCTCGTCAGTGTCATTGAAAAGGTGGTCAACTGCTTGACAAACCTCCTAGCCTGAGCTTCCTCATTCCGAGTCATTCATTGAAGGCACTAAGAACAATGATACGCTTACATAAGTACATCGCGACATTGCCACATTGTGAGAGATGGCCTGAGCAAGCTCAGGCTTGAAACGTTCAACGTTCAAAATTCAATGTGTTTATATCTACATAAAACTAGTACTGGTACACTTTTTCAATTATTTGTAAAGGAAAATCAATTAATCGCCAGGAATACACATTTAGTTGTACAGGTGATTGGAATATGATGGAGGGCCGAGGCTAATCATGTACGACCGTTGTGCCTCTCTCGCAGCATCTCCAAAATTTCTGTGAGAACATTTGTCTGCTCCCTCACAGCTCGACTTAACTCCTTGAAAATCTCTTCCGAGTTGTTTCCGAACCCCTTAGGAATGGACTTCGACGATCCGAATACATCCGAGTCGAAGGGAGATCGAAGACGGCGTCGCTTCTTCACTGAGTTTGCCTGCATGGCTTGCATTGATACAGATGTTGCTCCGGTATTGGTCAGCGATCCCCCAAACTTTCCACGGTGGGGTGTCTAGTCCAATTCTTGTCAGTGCGTCTACATTTAATATACCGGTAATACATACCATAGGTAGATTCTCACCTGACCGCTTTCTTTTCAAGCCTATGTGATCATCCAAGTCGTGGAAAGAATTTACACTGGCTACGTTGGTGAGTGATTTAGACAGACACTGTTAGTACTTACTCTCTCGTTTCATCATCATCGTGGCAGCAGCCTGGTGGGGTAGACTGAACAAGCCATTCTCTTGGTTGACCGGGAGGCTCCATGTCGGATATTTGTGAGTGGGTCTCGTGTTCAATGAGGTATGATCTGTACATGTCTGTCAGAGGAAAGGGTCAGCGCATTATGGCAATGTATATGTATCAGTAAGTTCCAGGTTTGATCTTCAACTCTAGCCTCGGACGGATCTTTACTACCCAAATCTCATCAAGATCTGCCGGTGTCTTGTATACTGACCCCATTTGAACTAGTGCCATGCGGGTCCCAGCAGGGCAGCCCTGGAGCAGCTTTTGGCTCCACTCAGGTTTTGTAGGACCAGGCTGAGCAGCCACAGCTCCTGCACTGGTGTGGGAGGGGCAAGGTGGAATCCAGAGTTATGGCGAGGAGGAAAATGGGACGAAGATGGGAGCGAATGACTCGGATGGCAACTCATAGATGATGACGTGCGGCGACTGTTGTGTGCTCCTGGCAGAACGAGAGCACGCCACGGTCGCCACAGTCGGATGACCTGTTGCGCCCAGCATGTGATCTGTGCCACTGGCAAAAGGAACACATCAATGTGCGTAAACCTCATGGCGCATGACAACTTTGAGCCTTTGATACCATATTTCGGGTCTCAGAGCCAAATTCTTTTTTGATAGCGGGGATCTACAATGAGGGGAGCAATTTTTTTGAAGCCCCCAGCCGAGGCCTGAGGTCCTTCTGGCCCACGGAGCGCCGTCCTGCCAGTGTGCAAGCTGCGCGTGTGATACTGACTGTAAGGCTTACCACTGGCTCTATGTAGGTGTAGGTCACAGATACTAGTCTCGCACCGTGATACTCATTGGAGGCTTGGAGCCACTTCTATCATCATGATCAACATGGACGGTGATGGACTGCGTCCGAGTCAATACTAGTATGCACAGACCCCAACAGTACTCGTTTGCAATATCTACATGCTCTCAAGTTTGTATGCATAATGTAGGAAATACCCAAGCGCACATCTCCGCTGCGTCCTGCACAACTACTTCCCTGGTACAGAATCCGCTTCCTGGATTCACTGTCAGACAATCCATCAGAAAATCTGACATTGAACTTTGGCTTACTATGTCCTGTGTGTCCAATGTCTTTCCAGTGCGTGCATTGCCAACTTTATCGCAGGTCTTTCCAGCTTTCAACCGTTTTCCCCGAGTATTGGTGCCAGTGTTACTATCCTGCTGCCAACATCACAAACCAAGGTTCTACATCAATTTCTGTCCTTACCGTCTCCATAATTTCTGTTACGATTGTCTCCAAGACTCTCTATGTATCTCTTTTCCCTTTCCTTTTGCTTCGCCTATCGCCTTTACCTTTTGTTCACCATGTATCATAGACCTCCGACGATTTCACATTCTTCACATCGTTGATGGTCCGCCTTTCTCCGATCCCTTCTTATCGCTGATCCGATATGTCCCTATCTCTATGACGCTCCCTCTGACTCGTGATGATCTCATCGGTCGTCATCCTTCGCTTACTGTACCACGTAGCAATCCGCAGCTTCTGACTGACTCATTCCATACTGCGGATGACTCCTCCCTTCCTTGCGATTCCATCGCCTTCCATCTTGTAGTACTTAAGGACTTCCTTTCTCGCCCATGTAACCCTAAGCTAGAGCTACTTGAAATCCCACCGAGTACTCTCTCAGAACCTCGAGTGCTTCCTCCTTCGTCCCTCAGTCTTCTGCCCTTCTCGGGTGTGTCCTTAGCCTTAGTCTTCGAGTGACGAGACTCTTCGTGAGTTCCTCCTCGGAAGAACCCTTAGTCCTTCGGCTTCGCCAGACGTTAAGTCTGCTCGGCCTATTCCTTCGTCTTTAGTCTTCGCATTCAAGTCTACAACCGACCCTACCCGGGCCAGCTGTAACAATTTCTGAGCTTGTGGGTGATCGTGTCCGTTTCTTGCTCCGTTTTGCTGAATCGTGCTATACAGATCATTTTCAACGGCAATAACTTGACACTTTTGGGTCAGGTACTATTCTTAAACATACTTACCAGCCTTGTAGATGCCGTCCCAAGTTTCTTACTGACCCAGGAGTCTGGGTTTTGCGCATGGGTACGTATTATCATTTCACGCACTCCAGGATCTTCCTGATCTGCATACTCAGCACCCAAGCCAGCCTCGATCCTGATATCCTCTCGAAAGAGTCCAAGGATGATCTCTGCTGCGCTTTCATTGAACGAGGATGAACGAGAGCTGTGAGAAGACATAGTGGAAGTTGGATGAGCAGCGGAGGTAGCGTTTACGCAGCCTTGTTGACAGACATTCTCAGGTACTTGATCTGTCGGAACATGATCTCATGACTCTTTTCGCTCACGCCGGACTTGAATCTCATAGACCTCCTGTTACCTTCTGTGTCACGGTGGATAAGCTAATATATTACTACCGTCGCCACTCATACAAACTAATATTTGATGGGATTTTAGAGTTTAGGTTCAGATCTGTTCCAGCTACATGGTACCAGAAGAATGGAGGCAACAAACCGCCATTTACGTTAGTTCTTACGGCTATCCCCATACCACTGGTAGATGCGGCCCTAACGGAATCACCAGGACAATAGAATGACTTGCCTTATGAGCTAGTATGATCGGGCTAGCTAATCACCGACTGAGATCCCCGTCCGAGTCCTGGCACTGGCGCCACCGTGAATCTGGTCCGTGATGGCAAGCACATGAATTTTACCCATGGATCACCGAATGCCGGACCGGCGAGCAACCTGGACCGGCGAGTGATTCCTGAATCCTGGAACCTTCCATGTCAGTGACGCCTCCATCCCTCTCAGCCTCCACTTCCACATGCTCACTTTGCACTCGACAATCTTCGCAATACTACTATTGTTTGCTTTATTGAGTCTCAATCACTCTGTGATGCCAGTGGACGGCCGCTTCAAATGTGGGGTCGTTTGTGACCGAACGTTTGATACAAGCCGTGGCCTTCACCGGCATCGCTCCTGTTGCGTTGCGTACCAACAAGAGTTCGCCTCACTGCACTCCAAATCACGACGCAAGCGATCACTAAGAGAGATAGGATCTGTTTCTGCGAGTTCAAAGAAAGTACGACTACAGGAGTATAAGGTTGGTACAGTCGTGATCAGTCTCGTACTAGCGAAAGATTACTCATTCAAAAACTCAGAAGCAGGATGGTGTCAATGAGCCAACCTTACATTCAGATGGGACAACTCAGGCTCAGGCTGTCTTGAATGCATCCGAACCTCCATATCTCACCGCGGACCTTGGTGGAAATTCATCTACAGTCACTGCGGAGTCTGCGGTAGACTCAGACTCGGTGCCTACTACTTACAACGCAATCGGGGTCATGCCATCCGGAACTACTGGCCATGAGCAGGCATTGTCATCACTGGAATCAGCCTCTGAGTCTGTACCTGATCCAAATGTCGATGACTGTGGGCCCAAACTTATTTCCGAAGGCCGCTCCATTCCGAGTCGGTCGAGACGTCTGCCAGCACGGTTCAGGGATGTGCTCCCCGGGCCAGAGCCATCTCTTCCTTCACAGTCCTCTGATTCTACTATGCCCTCTAGTTCTACTTCACGGCTGCCTCGCGTCATCCTACGTGTATTTGATTCCTTCCGAACACCATTCAATTTGTTTGGGGTTGCACGTCGTTACCGACATCGACCATCTTATGATCCCGATGGTTTCTTGACATTAGACCAACTTTCCAATACCGCACACAGCCACCTTCCTGATAATCTGTCGAGCACGACTTCTCCCATCCCATCCCTCCCTCCAGCACCTCCATCGCCCTGGAAAAACATGGGTATCTGGCGACTCATGACCTGGATGATGAGCGGAACCAGTCAGAAATCTGAAGCTGAGGTCGACCGCCTTATTCATGGTCTTTTACAGTCAAATGACCTTAACCATCAAGACTTCGCCGGAGTCAGTACTCGTGCTCAGATGAGGAAGTTGGACAAATCAGAAGACCTTTCAGATGAGCGTCATGCCACCGGTTCCTCCAAGTCTAATCCACTGCAAGATGGCTGGAAGGAATCCTCGGTTGATATCTCGGTGCCTACACGAGAGCGAAATCCCGACGGAAATGGTCATTGCTTCACAATTTCAGGGCTATTTCACCGCTCTCTCACCAATGTCATTCGTGCTGCCTTCGCTGAAGCAACTGCAAAGACGTTCCACCTCACACCATTTCAGCGCATCTGGAAATCACCTGTTGCAGGTCTTGGTGAGCAGCGTCTCTATGACGAGCTGTATACCTCGGACGCATGGATCCGCGCACACGATGAACTCCAGAAGAAGCACCAGGATGATTGTTGTGACCTAGAGTGCATAATTGCGGGACTCATGTTTTGGTCAGACGCTACACACCTCGCTCAATTCGGGAACGCATCTGCTTGGCCGGTATATCTTTTCTTTGGAAATCAATCAAAATACGCCCGAGCATCTCCCAATTCAGGGGCATGTCACCCCGTTGCATTCATTCCGACTGTAAGTCAGATTCATATGTTCCATTTCAGCCCTGGGCCCCGCTCACTGTACAATTAGCTCCCGGAACGGATAGTTAAATTCGTGTCCAGCATCACAAAAAAAAGAAACTTTAACGATATTCTGACGCACTGCAAGCGTGAACTCTTTCACTCAGTCTGGAAGATTTTGTTGGACGAAGAATTTGTTAAAGCTTATCGACATGGCATTGTGGTAAAGTGCCATGATGGTAAGCATCGACGGGTGTTTCCGCGCATATTCACGTACTCTGCAGATTATCCCGAAAAGTATGTCGTCATTCAGTTTGACCTAAGTTGTATCAGTCTTAACGGGTTGTTCTAGGGTACTGCTAGCCACGATCAGGGATAAGGGAAACTGTCCTTGTCCTCGCTGTCTTGTTCCCAAGACAGATCTTCACCACCTTGGGCTGATATCTGACCTCTCCAAGAGGATGTCTCGTATGCGCAAGTATATGTGGGACAGGGTCTCAGCTGCACGCACTGCCATCTATGAGTTTGGCTCACCAATTAAGGGAACAGTGCCGGAGGTGCACCTTAAAGCGATGTCCTTGGTCCCTACGTTTGTAAGAATTTGGTTACCCATACTTACTTAATCTGATAATGTATCTACAGAACGCAATTGCTGATACCCTTGGTTCTCTGGGCTGTGACGTTTACCGCTTGCTCGTTGTTGATCTCCTCCACGAGTTCGAACTTGGAGTTTTCAAGTCGGTTTTCAGGCACTTACTGCGGATACTTTATTATATCGATCCTGGTTTGATCTCGACCCTCAATGATAGGTGATTTTATTTATTTATTTATTTTCAATCTGCTGACTGAGTTCTTTTCTAAGGTTTCGTCAAACACCACCTTTCGGGAAGAATGCGATTCGACGATTCCCTCCAAATGTCTCAGAAGCACAGTATTGCACTGCTCGACATTTCGAGGATGTTCTTCAGGTATGCCGAATATTTTTAGAGATGAGTTTGGCATAGTGAACCACGATGTAGTGCGCCATACCGGCATTTGAGTCATTGTTCCCATCCGAACATAACAGTGTCATATGTACGCTCCTCTTCCGCCTTGCTCAGTGGCATGCCCTTGCCAAATCACGGCTCCATACCGATGACTCCCTTCGTTGTCTTGACGAAGTTACAAGACTACTTGGCTGCCAACTGCGAAAATTCCAAACCTCCACGTGCGAGGCCTTCAACACTACGGAGTTACCCTCTGAGACAGCAGCACGCTGGCGGCGCAAAAACAAGAATTTGGGTACCTCCAATCCCACCTCGTCCGGCACCTCAAATTCTGGTGCTCGCCTCAAGTCATTTAACCTTGCCACGTATAAGGTTCATGCACTGGGTGACTACGCCTCCACAATCCGCTTCTTCGGGACGACAGATTCTTATACAACCCAGACTGTAAGTCACGTAAAAAAACTTGAATTTGCCACTGTTTTAAAATTGACCACAACCTCAGGGAGAGCTTGCCCATCGCCTCATCAAGAAGTTCTATCAATGTACGAACAAGCGGGACTCCCCGGCAGGGCAGATTACTAAGCAAGAAAGACGACATACCCGAGTTCGCCGCCAATGCGATGCATACCGTGACGTCCTATCAGATACCAACGAGGAGTCGCTAAATCATACACTTCCGAGCCCTGTCCCACCCGAGCTTCATCATTGGTTATCAGATGCGCCAGCTAACGCCTTCAACCTTGCCGATTTTCTTCAAAAATCACCAAATGACCCAGCTCTCGAGGTTAGCTTCATCTCAGTACCATCTACGCAAGCACACTCACACCAGTATTGGGGATTCTAGAACTTCATCCCCAAACTCAAGAGTCATCTTCTAGCTCGACTGATGAACCTCGAATATGATGGCGATGAGCGCATATTTTCTAGCGATGAGCGAGCCTCCCTCCAGTTTGTTAATAATCTCAATCGAGTACTCCGGCCAAGACGTTTCCAAATCAATTACACAACATACGATATGCGTCGTGACCAAGACACACTGCGTCCCGGGCAAGGCTCGGCAGTAATGCTACTCTCACGGGAAGATAATGGTCCAAACTCTCACCCATTCTGGTATGCGCAAGTTCTGGGATCATTTATCTTTACAGTCAACTATATGGGCTCTGAGCAAAAGATGGAGGTACTCTGGGTCCGTTGGTTTGGAGTTGTGCCTGGTTACCGTTGGGGATTCCAGTCGGCGCGTCTTCCCAAGATCGGGTTTGTTTCATCAGACTTGGACTCTGATGTCGCATTTGGATTCCTCGACCCATCGCTTGCCCTCCGCGCTTGTCACCTGATCCCAGCCTTTGCTGATGGTCGCACTGACTCCTTACTCCGTCATGGACCATCAGCTGCTCGGGCAAACGATGATACTGATGATTGGACAGCATACTACGTCAATATGTAAGACTTTCATGAGATACAGGTGGAAACATCATCTGACATTACCCCCAGTTTTGCTGATCGTGACATGTTTGCTCGATACACGGGCTTCGGAGTCGGCCACTGCATGCTCAATACCCTATTCCAATGATGGTCGAACGGGAGGTTCACATGCATGACGCTGATGCGGATATGGAGGATCCTTCCGACGATGAAGCCGATAATGATGTGACTACTAGGGCGGCGGTAGACGAGGAACCCGAACAAAACGAGTCTGATGGTGATGAATTACCAGAAATCAGTGGATTTGATGAAGACGGAACAGATGAAGATTTACCAGAGAGTGAGGACGAGAATGACGATGGTTCTGTCTTTGAGTTCTGAGGTTTCTGCTATCATATTGTACCGGTCGTGCTACACTCGTGATACAAATTACTACTTTACAGTGATACAGACTAGGATGTGAACATCTTGCTTTTTTGAATGAACGAGTAGAATGGCCCCTGCTTTTGCCACGAGACCTGGCAACGACAATTTTCGCTGTAAGATCCTCGATAAACCAGGAGGGGTAGGGGGAGAAGCAGAATGGCCCTCCGGGCGATCCTGGACCGTGAGAAGGCCGGCGCCATGGGCGCCAGCCTGACTCTCTTTTTTGTTAAGTAATACCGATATTAGCTAAGCGGCAATTTTTGTTGCCCTTCTAAGTATGTATCTATGCCCTAGAACTTTACGCCCCAGAGTATTGGTGAGGCGCTTGATGCGCTGTATGGCTGCGCTCAGTGTCGATGATCCAGTCTGGCGTGAAGGCAGTATTCAGTCCAAATCCCATCCTCACCCATCTTTATGCCCAAGAGTGTTGGTGAGGCGCTTGATGCGCTGTATGGCAGCACTCAGTGTCGATGACCCAATCTGGTGTGAAGTCGGTACGATTCGGACTCCTCGTAATCCTCACAGCCAAGATTCTGGTGAGGCGCTTGATGCGCTGTATGGCTGCGCTCAGTGTCGATGATCCAGTTTGGCGTGAAGGCAGTATTCAGTCCAAACCCCATCATCACCCATCTTTACGCCCAAGAGTGTTGGTGAGGCGCTTGATGCGCTGTATGTCAGCGCTCAGTGTCAATGATCCAATCTGGTGTGAAGTTGGTACGATTCGGTCCAATCATTGTCCTCCTCCATGATTTGCTGGACTCCTCGTAATCCTCACAGCCAAGATTCACGCTCTCGGTTTATGTGCGTCTGCCACTGTGTAGCGTGGCCTTCGGACTTCCGTATATGCACAAAGTTTGACTCTCTTCCTTTTTTTGTAGTGGCAGTCTATGCATGGGGCGCCAATCTCTCGATGCACATTTCGATATGGCATATTTTCTATTGGATTCTTCAGAGAAAGATATTACAATATATCTTAAATCACGCACGTCGTAGCGCCGATCATTTTCCTGTTCACAGTGAGTTGCAATTTCCATATGTTTCATCACCCGTAGGTCTTGTTCCTGCCAGTGTATGCAAATTTTTGACACCAGTTTTGCTACAGAGATATGCTACCACCACACTGTCTACGTTCCGGATGTGTTTGCCGCCAGCGTGTTTTATGCGCTCGACCATCATATCGCTTGGACGCTCAAGACCCAATGCCTTCTCTCCGAGTCCAGGATGGAGAGCAGGTCCAGGAATAAACCAGGAGGGGTAGGGGGAGAAGCAGAATGCTGCGACTCACATGATCACGTGCCATATCTGACACATCCGGGCCCGACTCCTGTGCTCCTAGCGACTGAGAACCACTTGATGGCCTGCCCCTGCTGCATTGGCTGTGCCGTGACAGTAAGCAGCCGTTGGGAAACCAACGGACACCAGCCACCGCCTGCCTCATGAGCACCCTAGCATCTCCCACGAGTCCCTCAACACACCCCGAACAACGAACGACGAAGTGACGCGACAACGCCCATGCTTGTGGGTACGGGTTACGTCGCAGGTTCCAATCCTATAGTGATACCTGTGTTGGGTTCACCCGCGAGAACATCCGCACGACGAGGATTTGCCGTCGTCCAAAGTGCCACGCACTTGTTCCGGCTCTGGGACACCCCTGGCAGTCTCAACGAGGGCGGAGTCCTTCGGCAAGGTCTCGCCCAAGGATGCTCAGCAAGAGCTCCACGCACTCCTCAAGGTGCTCTCTAAGGAAGACGGTGTGCACCTCCTCATCTTGTGCATGCGCGGCATTGGCCACACCACCAAGGGCATGCACCAGAATTATGGTGACATACTCCGCATTCGCAACCAGGTGTCCCTGCAGATCCCTTTCGTCGCCGTCATCACCGAGCTTGAGAAACGGTGCGACAAGGACGGCATACGACATAGCGTTGTCCAAGGAGAAATGGTGGTCGGACAACATGAAGGAGCAGTCTGTGCTATGTGAAATGTCGTTCTGTGGCCACACGTGTCTCACGACCCTCGCCAATGACTGTCAACCACCTGTGCAGGTCGTTGCATCGCCTCCCAACGTTTCGCGCGAAATCTCCTCATCGATCACGCCATCCCACACGCCGCTGCCAGGGGGCTCATGTGTATGTACAACTCCTTATCCAATCTCTCACTCAAGCTCACCCGCAACGTCGTCATCGGCAAAAATGGCGTCGGAAAAAGCTCGACCATCATGATCAATCTGGTCATCGGCACAGATAGCGCACGCGCTGTCCCCTCCAGCACGAGCTATGACGACTAGAGCCTCTTTCAAGCACAAACCTTCCGTCTCTGGGACACTCCGGGACTCGGCCAAGGCCCGGTCGACAGCACGCCTGCCAAGCACGCATACAATGCCATGCAATCCCTCCTCACTGAACTCAGTCACGGCGCGGGCGCGCATCTCCTCACCGAGTCCTCTGCTTCCCAGGCAGGCGCATCACTGGCACCAAGAATACTATGAAACAGACCTACGACACCGTCATGGCACTCCGCGACCCTCTGTCCCGACGCCCCCTCATGGCCGCGGCTATGGTCACCAGGCTCGAGCCCACCTCTGAGATCAACATGGCTAACGTTCTCGCCGCCATGGAACAGTGGTGGAACCTCCGGCAGCCTATCAGACCGCGGCATAACGTTTCGCCTGCATCACCACCTCGGCGACGGCGCCATCCACCAGTTGCAGTAAGCGCACCGGCCGGTACTGGTCCGATCAGACACAGCCCGGTCCGACAAAGCTAAGCATTCCTTTCTCCGTGCATATCAAGCGCTGCTGGGTTTGTGGTGAAGAGAGAGACTGGTGTATATCATGATAGCTACTAGCATCGACTGCGTGTGTACAGGTAGTATGGGTGAAAGGCTAAAGCGCGGCCGGAATCTGCACGATTTTAAATCAAACTTCTCAAATTGTGTATCTACAAACAGCCACCTTCAAGTAAGTACAATCTTTCAGCCTTCTCGGTTTGTCGCGCAAACCTTCGCCCATGCTTGCAGGCTCTTCGTCTTGCAGCTGAATATTGGGACACATTGTAATGCAGGTGCACCCTGCTCACATTCTTGCATATTGAAGAGATGAACTCGCATGATCAATGCATCATAGAGGCAGATTATAAGGGCCTGATAATACGTGCATATTGAAGAGATGAACTCGCATGATCAACGCATCATAGAGGCAGATTATAAGGGCCTGATAATACGGGCACCTTGGAACACAGAATCTTGAGATGTGGATCACTCAGTAAAATATGCAAAGTGTATTGCAGGGTATTATAATGAGGTTTCAATATTAAGGACATTTCGTAATGCACATGCAACCCGCTTACATTCTCACATCTTGAAGAGGCTGACTCGCATGGTCAACAAATCATGGAGGCAAATCATAAGGACCTGATGATGCAGGCACCTCGGAACATAGAATTTTCAGACATGGATCACTCAGTAAAATATGTAAGGTGTATTACACTCTATTATAATGAGATTCCAACAAAGGAACAATGCGAATAATTTTTACCCCCATTCGGCATCTAACCAATGGCATATCATGATATTAGTGTTTTCGTGATGCTTATATCACGAATATGACGCTCAGAACTTCAGACGACATCGTCTATATGCGCGCTCTGAGCAGATAGATTATCTTCTTGAACACCGAAGAAATCGCGATCGCGCTCGGAAAGCGCTTACAAAAGTACTCTGATAAATCTACTCCCATCGCAGACCTGTGAGTTCCACCCCTGCTGCATTTTTTTACGCCGCCAGGTTGAATGGACTTGGCAAAGGTTTGGTTGTAAATGGGCGACAAATGGCTCGCGCTAGGGACCGAGGTTCCCCCAAACAACTACAGAAGCGTAGTTGGCTACATATCTCTTGGACGATTCCGCACGCTACGCAGATCATTTCACGATGTCCGCCTCCATCCTCGGGAATTTATTGTTATCACACTCGTTCTACGATATATACCCGATCCGCCCGTGGTGATAGGCAGTAGCCCTTGTACCCGTACGTCGTAGTCGCCCTCTAGAGTGTGGTCCAGTTCTTTCCTCGCCCTTCTCAGTGTTTCCGCCGTTGGCCACGGATATCCAGGGATTCTAGCTAGATTCATAGAGACTATCGGTGCGATTAACCTCGATGCTCCATCAATGCATCACGGCGCACTGCTATGACACCTCTGACAACTACCACAGAAGACGTAAGTACTAGCTATTGTCGCGTATCTTGGGCGACCCGACAAGCACGACGTGAATGTTGTCTGGAGGTAATATATTTCGATCTGTACCCATCCGAGGCTTCTTGCGCATTGTCGATGGGCAGTGGAACAGAATCATGCATACTGCAGCGCATCAATATTGTACTTCACTACAGAACTCCTTTCACTCCTTTCAACCCACTCTCCATCTACTAAATGGAAAACTGTCCCGAAATAGTCCACGTGGTTGAGGCTAGAGGTAAGACCAAGGTGACGAAGGGCAACAGGAACTTTGGGCAGATAATCTGACGTGGTATGTGCAAAGCGAACGCAAGCACTCTCTTAGTATGCAGACCTATTAGCATGAAGGGGTCCATACCATTTATGCACTGGGAAAGCTCCTAGAGGAGGGTCAACTTGAAGCAAGCTTGCGAGATGCCAAACGGATGACTTACGTTCGTGACTGGCCTCTCATCGATCTTATCATCCAGTCGTAGCGTCAGCGAGCGAAGCGACAGAAGGGTCGTCCACTTCCCGCGAGACTCTGATATACTTTCCAAGATATCTGTAGCTATTCTGCGTGCGGCCAACACATCGCAGGAGAAAGTCAACGTCTCGAGAGACCCCGGCGCATCCCTGAGGACTGAATCCAGAATCCAGGTGTACGGCTCGCTTGAGTCACCCTTGGAGACACAAATGTGCAGGTCTGTGAAGTGAGGCTGATACAGCCAAGGTTGCCCAGGTTGCTTTTTATTGGCGATAGCCAAGTCGCCATAAGACGTGAGGCACGTGCGCAAGTTCCGCATTTCGATGACCGGAATGAGCCGCCCAGACCCTAAGCAGTCAAGCAGGCACAGCTGGGACACCTTGACTTTGATTTTGGGTTCCAAATCTGCGGGGTCGTGCACAAAAACGCCCCCGCAGATATACAACTTCTCGAGCGAAGGCAGCGTCGCCAGCGCGGTCCAATGCTCCTTGTCCACGGCGCAGCCTATAAACTGGACCTCCCGGATGTTCTTCATGTGCGACATTGCCGCAGTGTACAGCCTGCCCTCCGACGAGCCCACGTCGTCACTGTTCCAGCACATGAAATGGCACAGTCTCACTACGCCTGCAAGTGCAAGTGCGAGAGGTTTCTCCGCAGCAATCTGTGCGGACAACACGGAGCCTTGTGGCATGAAGAAATCGCCATAGCGGAGCATGGAGCCATAAAAGTGGAGACGCTCGTATACGCGTGGAAGGCAGATGTTGGCGAAGAACCTGCAAACACAAGAAAGATTGGATAATATCTTGAGGTTCCCGTGCGGCACGACTTTTCGGGGTGGGGCGATGATGTCGATGATGTAAAGGTAAATCTCGTTCGGTATCAAGATTCGATCAACGCTCCGACGTTCTGGAGCTGGGCAAAACAGCGAAAATTCGTGTGGAGAGATAAACACATGTTGTGAGCTCACCTGTCGACCACTGCTCGAAGAGAGACATGACCAAACGCGACACAGATGATCCTTCGTGAGAGGGTTGCTCGGCGAGAGAGAGGGTGAGGAGTGTATTGTACGACGATACTATGAATAGATACAGTGCCGAATGCAGTGACAGTGAGTGCACGAGATTCTGGTACTAGATTCTGTGGGTGTGTGGGGAATGTCGGTCCGGCAGGTTTTCGTTCGCGAAAGCCAAACCGGGATCACAAACCCTAAACGATGGAATTGGGTCGAGTTGCGTGACGGACACGATGAAACCGAGAGAATAGCGAGGAAAGGACCTATCCTTCTGAGCGCTTGGGAGGGTTGAATCGCGCCAGAGGAAATCCGCCGGAAGATAAGAGACGGGTAGAATGGACGGGCACGAAGAGACCAACCAATGCACTAGAATCACAGATTGGGAGGTGGGTAGGCGCGAGAAAATGAGGGGAAGAGCCTGAGTGACCGAGAACTTCGCGCACGATGAGTGGGAAGGAAAGAGAGAAAGCTCAAGAGAGTTTGAGAGTCCGTTGCCTGCTCATATACTACATATGTGACAAGGCTGAAGGACACTAAACTCTGAGAGAAGCCTCGGGCACATGATCGGCCCGATGTGTCATGTGGACCTCTTGAGACGCAACTTGTCACGAAGGCTCACTGTGTGCGCGCCCTGCGGAATTCGCGAGTACCGGACCACAGAGCGATGCGCCAGAACAGCTCAGAGTGTAAGATAGTGCAGCGCTTCGAAGCAGTGGTGGGAAGGAGTGGAAGCTAGTGGACGAGCGACTCGGTGGTGAAGAAAGAAAAAGACCGGATGAGCCGGCCCATTAGTACGTTTCTGCAACGTACCTTGATAACCTACTCCTTTTGCAAGTAGACGGTTGACTCGCAACGCGACTATCTATTGAATACAAGTCTACCAGAACGTGCGGGAAAGAGTACAAATGCGGGTACTAACTTTATCGTACATGAACATACATACAACAACTTGAAGAGTGGCTAAACCTCTAAATATTGATGATGCCAGGGGAACATAGAGAAGCAAATAAAGTATAAAGATGACCGGGACCAGATGAACGGATATGAGAATAGCCCAAAAATGAATTCTATCACCAAGAATTTGGTATAGAATGATTCGTAGAGGCTTAAGCTTGCATATCGCAAGCCCTCGCCGATACCTTCTCCGTCAACACAAATCGATCCATGTGTCCACTATGCGATGTGCTCGCACACGACCTGACCTGCCTTTTCATTCTTCGACATCCACTCCGCATCCAGCGTATTAGGCAGGGGCAGGCCTTTCATGAACAGAGACACCACGAACCCAGCCAAGCTAATGGCAAGTAAAACCCTCCACAGCACCACCAGACTGCTCGCAAATGCGACTTGCACCTCGAACCGAGTCTGCGGATCAAGCTTGGATATTTCTGGAATCAGCGCATACACGATGGCGGTTCCGTGTGGAACGGATCGGATATACAGCTCCGGAAGCTTCGTGGCGAGCTCATTTCGGAGGACGGCGCTTCCGATCGTGATACCCCACACCTACAGCGAAGGAGACGCCAAACCTGAGGACACCAGCATGGATGAAAGAGGAATTGTGACACTCACAGATCCAAACGAGCGCATGAACCACATGAAGGAGATCGCGGGTGCGTTCTGCGTGACCGGTAGGGGTGCTTGGATGGGGTACATCGCTGTCGCATTCAGTATACTGCAATGGCTAGAACGTTAAAAGGTGATCAGCGCGAGCTGATGGGCACGAACGTACCCTATTCCGGAACCAAGCATCACCAGACATCCAAGAGATCTTGTAAGGTAATCCGTGGTGAGTGTCACGCTCAGAAAAGCAAGACCAATGATGGTCAGTATCCACCCTAGCCACGTCTGTGCTCGATATTGTCCAGTAGCCTTAACGGATATCCCTGTGATAATTATTGCAGGCGCAAGCGACGCGAACGCGAGCAAGTAAACACCAGATGAGACGGGGGATGCGCCTTTGCAAGCCTGAAAGTAGACTGGGAAGTAATCTGAAAAATGGTTATCACACCGAGTAGACGTAGCAGTTCCTTCGAGTAAACTCACATACGATCCCCAATGTGATGATCGTCGAACAGAATGTCTGTATGTAGCTTGGAAGAATAAGTTTACCACGTGATATAAGCATTGAACAAATAAGCCGCTTACCCACTGACGCTTGTCACGTTTGTTAATATGGAGAACGGAACCTGATTATTACGCAGTGAGATTGTATTCGGCTCGGAGTTCAAAGAGAAGCACGCACGAGTGGGTGCTTAGCGAAGGTGGCCTCATAAGTGATAAAAAACCCAAGACCAACAAAGCCGATCACCAACGGCACGAGTACCGTTGATGAACCCCATGGAGCGGTGATACCGCCCCATGTCAACCCTATCGTATATGCAATAGTACTCGCGATAACGAGGAAGTTGCCTCTGTCAATGGAACACTAAGTATCACTTGTATTCATGGCGACCATTGCATCTGAGCCTACATCCAGTCCATTCGCCCGAGCTTCTCTCGGTAGCTGCCCGTGGGGACGGGTAGATCCAAAAGACAAATGACCAATACACATACAACAAGCGAAATGGGAAGATTGAGTACTGACACATCCTTCAATCAGCATCCCAATATTCTGGACGAGGCTATGCCACTCACAGAACAGCCAACGCCATTTGCCGTGCATTGCAAGGCTACCGCCGACGACGGGACCGATCAACGCAGCAAGACTCCACGTACTAGGTAAACGACATCAGCACAGCTCTTCGGCGCCTGCAACTAGCCGGTTCTCACAGTCCGTATAAAGCGGCATAGATACCACATTCTTGCAGGGATACGATGTCGGCTAAAATAACCCCTGTGAGGGACTGAATTCCCCCTCCTCCAAACCCTTGTATGATTCTGCCCACGATGAGCATACTCATGGTGTTCGTGCAGCCACAGATGCTGCTGCCAACAACAAAGAGACCTATGGCTATGAGAGTGGCCGGCCGCCGACCGAACGCCCGAGCTAGGCCACTGCTCATAGGGACGAAAGCAGTCGAAGCGAGAGAGTAGGCGGATCCGAACCAGGTGAACTGGGATGTGTTGAGAGCCCAGGCAATGGTAGGAAGCGCAGTAGAGAGAGAGGATGCTTCAAGAGTAGCGAGAAATACGCATGTGCACATCGAAGCGAACATTATCCAGAATTTGACGCCGTTTTTATAGGGGGTAACCCGGCGGTCATTGACGGAAGCCAGGGATGAGGGGAATTTCTCTGCAGCTTGGGAGGACATGGAAAAAGTCGCAGACCATTCCACTGATCTCGCAGAGCTTTATACGCGCAAACCCGGCTAGCGATGAAAGACGTACAGCGGTTGCATCGGTGTTTGATTCCGAGGCGAATGGGAAGGACTGACAGGAATCAATAACCATGAGTGGTCCTCGCGGGGTTACATGTAATGAGAAGTCGGCTAGATGACAAAACTTCACTAGGCCTGCGTTGGATAGGCTGATTCACTCAGTGGGCATGAGTACATACTTAGTAGAAGATTCCGATTGAGGTGACTTACGACACTTTCAATAACTCGAAAGCGAATGTTGTGAAGCTCAGACAAACTGACCTCTATAAATAGTAAGCTCTTGGATATGTAGAACTGCGGAGCTGGGCTTTGAAATGAGGTGATAACGTCATATGGTGTTTCCAGCGAGCTGCGACGACTTCAGTTTTTTTCGGGAGCTTTGACGGCGTGCGACGCAATAGGAGACAAAAGCGTGGTGCAATTAGGTTGCAGGGATTCGCTCTTTTGAGAAGGACCCTCGAAGGCTTCGTTTCGCCGGTGTTCGGGAGCTCCGATTGGGAGAGAGGATTACGCGAGCTCCGTCAAGCAGTGACGTCTCGAGTGATTTCGCAGATTTGAAGTCTGGGCACAGCCTAGTCCACAGGCTAGCAATCGCTTTTGTTTCGGCTCATCTCGGAGAGATAAGTTGTAAGATTCCACGTTGAGAGCACGCTTGTAGGCTCATAATTTATCGTGGCTCGCTCCAATTCGGGAGAGCTGCGGAGGGGCCGTTCAATTTGCTGATCTTGTTGCGATTATTCCATCGGAATCGGTGCGGGTCCCGAACGGGAGCCCGTGGCCCGCCTTGCTTCTTGATGCGGCAATGGTGGACACGATGCAAGAAACATTATTGCAAACTAGTGTGCGAACACCATATACTAGTCTTCTTTTGATATGATGACACTACGTCGGTTTTGAGGCTTTAAAATTGAGAGTTCAGCGGTAGTAAGTAGAGCTGTGAGACTCCTAACCATTATTTGAGTTATCTGGTTCCAGCGGGAATTAAATTTCAATTACAGGCTATCTGTCGTGAGTCATTTACGTTTCATTGGTTCTGGACTATACCTTTGGTTGCACAGTAGTGAATATTTCTGTACTTGTCACCGACATCTCACCGGCAGAGCTTGATGGTTAGTGAAAACCATACATTCATACTGAAAACTCTGATTCACCGGTCGCAGTCGCTAAGCCATTGGTGTGAGTGTAAAACGGCACGCGAAGACCTTGGATTGGAGCTGAAGCATTGAAAGAAGAAAACCGATACACCGCGGTCTGGTAGAGTCAGCAATGTTGTACCATGTGTGCGAGAATAATAATACTGATCGGAACAGGTTACCAGCACCGTTTTTGACCGACTTCAATTTGCCGGTGACTTTGGACTGCAGCTCTTCCGACGGGCCACCGTTACTTTCTAGTAAAGTGCTAGCGCACGTAAAAGAAGCCCGGTGCACCTAGCGCTAATATTTGCCAAAGGAGACGAGGAAGTTAGCGAGAACAAGGTAGAATAGGAGAATGTGGAATCAATTGGAACAAGGGAAGGCGACTCATTCCATGTCATGTAACACGGAGGCTAGTGATCGTTTGCGCGAGCTCTTCTTAGATGGGACAACACAGATTACACTCGAAACCTTGATAGTGGTTCTTGAAAGTGCGAAAGGCAAAGAAGCAACGACACAGCCACACATCGAAGTTGTCTTCACACGCTTCATTCACGCGTCAAACTTGCCCCTTCGATTAGCATGGATCCATACACTCCCAGAACACGTCCGGCGCGTAAGAACAACTTCACCTTGTCCGCCAAGGAATACACAAAGGTAGTCCTTTTGGGTTTACTAGCTCGCTGGTGCATCCTCAATACTTGATGGGTACAGATCACGGGCACCATCGCGTCCGTCAGGAGGAACAGACGACTGAGTGACGACATCGACCAAGACATCGATTCTCCTACCACCAACTCGCGTGAAAATCGCGGAAGAAGTACGTGTCTTGGCTACTTTGTTCTTCTTTTCCATTCACTCATGGCCAATGCAGACGAGTCGTCATCATTCATTGCCGAGACTTCGTTTGTCCGTGCGCCGTTGAATTCTCGGGTCGGGACCACAAATAAAATCCCAAAGAGCAAAGGGAAAGAGAGAGAAGATGTCTTGGATCATCTGCCGATTGATATTCAAGAGGCCATCATCCTGGAGGACCTATTGTACGTGTTGATGGTGAGTGCCAAGTCTCGGCCGCGACCTGGTAAGACCGACCCGAATACAACAGGGTATTGAAGGCACGCATGTCACGTATCATCCGGACTATTCGCCAGAGGATGATGACCCTCTGCAAGGGATCCGTTTTGTCGTGTCGGAGCCGCTGGGTGAGTTAACATGTTTTGCGACGATGAAATCGAAGGAGTAAATTATATCAAATAACCGACCTGTTCTCATAGATCCATCTCTTCGAGATTTGGCTGAACGAATTCTTCCTCTTGGCACCTACTATACGGCCATATCTGCGTTTGTTGAGAGCCGGAGCCATCTAGACTTTGGTCTCGTCAACCATGCACTCTGTGCCTCAATCCGTGACATGTTAAAGGTTCGTGGTCCAGTCTACGGAGCAGAGAGGTATATTCACAACCACATTACTGTGCAGGAGTACCAGACCCTTCTATCCCAACTGGAACACGCGTTTAATACGTCCCCACAGTTCACCCTACAGAAGCTCTGGTTCTATATCCATCCAACAGTCCATACGCTTTCCTTGATTTACCAACTAGTCCTCGAGCTAGCAAATACGGAGGACGATGAAGGTTCTTCCCTTTCCTCATCATCAGCGGATGAAGAGCAAGATGCGCGAGACGAAGCCCTCGGTCTAGGCGGTGCGAAGCTGAAAGCCGTACTCTCTGAGATTACCAAATCCTCGACAAGTGCAGCTGTGCCTGTAAAAGGTGGAGAGGTGCTCACTGTCATCTACGAACGGATGCAAGGCATGTCAGGAGACCCAACAGCGTGCAAAGTATATGGTACATTGTCGAGTGCAGCTGGGATTCCATATGCAGGTATGCTTCGTGAATGGATAACGACAGGGAGATTGCAAGACCCGTACGAAGAATTTTGTGTCAAAGAGAGCAAATTCATTAGCAAGGGCATTTTGGAGGTGGATTACACGGACGAGTATTGGGAAAGGCGGTACACGGTGAGTCAGTCGGTGTAACTCTTTTTGTTCTTGTTCGTGCATCCTTACCATGTACAGCTACGGGATGGTTCGACGTCCTCATCGAAACGGCAGCATGCTGGTGTTCCACCCCCGAGAGTTCCGGGCGGCAGATTGCCAGGTGGTGCATGCATTCCCCCATCACTCGAGGGTTGGAAATACAAGATCCTTCTCGCTGGTAAATACTTGAATGTCATTCGTGAATGCGGTATAGAACTGCAAACAAACCAACATTCGGCGAGCGAACAGCTGTCCATGGACGACCAAAAGTGAGCCTGTAACCTCGCTGTATGCTCTTATAGCCGACTGTTCTTTAGGCTGTACAAGTTTGTGGAAGATGCTTATGCGCACGCCAATCATACCCTTCTACGACTTCTGCTGCAAGATCAACAACTTATTCCCCGTTTGCGCTCCCTCAAACGGTACTTTTTCTTGTCGCAATCCTCTTTCCTTACGCACCTTCTCGACCTCGCCCACACTGAACTTAAAAAGCCCGCGAAATCGGCCAGCATTGTAAAGTTGCAAAGCTTACTTGACCTTGCGCTCACTGGTGAAGATGCATTGTTCCGGGAGGACGTTAAAGTCAGCCTCGCTGGCACAGCGCTGTATGAATGGTTGTTGAAAGTTATCAGTGTGAGCGGAGTCATTGGGGGCGATGACGGGGAAGGTGTGCTCGATGGGGCAGGCCAGGAAGATGTCAAAAAGGACCGAGATAAAGACAAGGAAGAAAAAAAACCAATGCTAGGTAAGACTCCCGGAAGTATGCGATTCCTCTTTCAACCCATGCCTTGCAGCCATCGAAGCTCTTGCGCTCGACTATACAGTGAAATTCCCCCTCTCCCTTGTAATCTCGCGCAAGACCATCTTACGTTATCAATTGATCTTTCGCTTCCTTTTGCATCTCAAAAATGTCGAGCAGTCTCTTGCTTCGATGTGGATTGAGCAAAAGACTGCAACATGGCGCAAATCCGTTCCCAACCATCCCGAATTCGAACAATGGAGGCTTCGCGTATTGCTTCTTCGCGCGCGGATGCTGGCATTTGTTCAACAAATATTGGCCTTTGTGACCTTTGAGGTCTTGGAGCCCAACTGGCGCTCTCTAGAGACGAAGCTTGCGAACGTGACGACGGTGGACCAGTTACTGAAGGATCATGTCGATTTCTTGGATACGTGTTTGAAGGAGTGTATGTTGACGAGTGCGAAATTGCTCAGGGTAAGTGGACTTGAGTTGGGCGATGTTCCTGCTGATAGGACGAGCTATTCAACAGGCATACTCAAGGATGATCGTGACATGCTCGACGTTTGCACTTTATTCATCATCGTTTACAAAATCAGCCTCCCAGGCGCTCTTGGCTGCTGAATCTGGTGACGGGGATCAAGCAATGAACAAACGTTGGGATTTTCTGAAGAAATTCGAGTCGAATTTCAACCATTGGTGTGTACCCATTCTTGCGTTGGTGTACCGCGTACTTATCTCACTCGTTATTTTTTCAGGTTCAAGGTAATTATGGTGATTCTTTTCGGCATTGTTGTTCGCTTAACTCGCTACGCTAGTTTCATCTAGACTGCGTGCAGTACTATGCGTCGAGCGAGAATGTCTCGCTCCTTCCGCTGGTGGTGAGGTTGAGTAGTATTAAATCTATGTCGTAGCCTACATTGTGTACGCATTCTTGCACTAGTTACCAAAAGTACTTATGATGCGTGTGAATTTTTAGCAACTTCTCTTTAGGTCGGACGAGCTACCATGAGAGACAAAAATGTCTTCAACATCAAGAGGTGTCTACCTCGCATGGTAGGTCCTGTACCAAAATTTCTCTACCTATAGGATATTCATTCTTTCCTGCACCAGAGCTGGTCAATGGAGAATCTTTACACCATGTGGGCACGCGCTTTCGTTGCTCAAAAGCATGTGTCGTTCAGTCGGACCAACCGAACTCTCTTCCAGCAACGTTGGACAGCAAAGGCACTCATCCGTGCCTACCATGGCGATTTCATCCCCGAGAAGACGTTTAAACGATGGTACCTCCCTGCTACGCTCCCCGACGTGCGACCGCGCGTGCAGGCGACAAACAAAGCTAGCCAACTTTTGGACGAGTTTTCTGGCCGCATGGATCAACTCGAGCGCGCAGAACGCCGGAAAAAAGAGGAAGACGAAAAGGGCCTCGCGCCGGTGGGAAGCTTAATGATGGCCGAAGTCGAGCGACGGATAGACGTGTTCATTTTTAGATGTTGCTTCGCGTCGAGCGTGTACGAAGCGCGGAGATTGGTGATCCACGGTCACGTCTTGCTCAATGGCAAGAAGGTAACCTCCCCGCTAGCCTATGTGCGTGTACGTCGTGTTGACCTCGTTCTTAGCATTCGGACGCCAACACCCGCCTGGCTCCAGGTGATATGGTATCCGTTGACCCTGCGGAGATCAGGTTCCTGCAAGAACCGAAACTGCCCAAGGAGCCAGAAGGCGAGGAAAGCGAAGACACCCCCCCTGCCAAACCACGCGTAGCACCATCGAAAACCCCGGACGGTCTTACGCCATTCCACCTTCCGGCATATGCTTCTCCATTCATTTTCCTTCCGGCATATGCCGAGGTCTCGTTCCAGACATGCTCGGCTGTCTACGTTCGTCATCCCACTGCTCGGCCCGGATATAGCGAGATTCCAACGCCATACGATGCCGACGGCGAGATTGTTCGTTTTGCTTGGGAGTGGTACGCGAAGCGACGCCCAAGAGTCCGGAGCAAGAGTCAATTCCAAAGATTACCCGAGGGTCGCGATCGTCAGATCGGTGGAGTTCAAGCTTGAAGATTGTCTTGAACGACCTGTTTCACTTTCCACTGATGTCGATACTCATCCAGTAATACCAGATAATTAATGCTCCATTCTGAATTCTCCACGTTCGCGTGACGGTCCACCGGGTATAGCTGGGCGTCGTCGAAAAGGACATGATGCACCTCCGAGATGCTGTTTTCAACCCCACTGAACATCATTTGACCACTTCACTTCATTGATGACGGCGGCCATACGACATGTCTGAACCAGGACAGTCCAACCAAACGCAGACTAATTATCTCGACCACTGGATCTGTCTTGTTTCCGCCTTATATTGGTAGCCCCCACGATCACAAGCGAGCCATCGGGTTGGTTGATGAACGTGGCAATATTTCGTGAAGTGGAATTCCAGTGGCAGCCTGTGCGGTGAAACAGGTGAATTGTATATCTTCGTTCACGCGGATGGTCAGGCCTAGAGCGCTGTGCACTAGCTAGCTCCGACACAACGACCGCAGCATGGGAACAAAAGAGAATGGTGGCGAACGCTGGTGTTCGGTAGCTCAGATGGCCGCCCCGTGAGACCTTACCACCCGATGGCGTTTTTCGCTCTATGGTCACCTCGGACCATTTCCCATACATACATTGCGCGAAGCACCGTACACGTTTGGGCGAAGTTGGGCATTGTTCGGTTTCCGCGCACATCAATTATGTCAACGATGCAATGGCGACTCTGTCGCGGGAGTGGATGGAACGGCTCGGAGAGCAAACTTGTTGCCATTGCGATGTTACAGTCATCTCGGATCATATCGAAGCTGAGCGCAGATATTGCTATGTGATAATGCTTCATCTTATCTCGATCAGAGTCTCGGCTAGATGATAGAGGAGTTATCTTCGTCCAATCGCCATACTGCCTGGCTCGCGAGAGTTCTTGGGCATGCTGCTCTCGAGCTAGTCCTCAATAATCAGACGTGAGAGCGGCACACACATGCTCTCCGATGGGTCGATTAACTTTCAGGAAAAAGAATCCGATCATCTGATCGACCAGATAAGTTTAGCAGGCGAGGGAAGAGTCGCCGCCGTATCGATGGAGGCGTTTCAATCTGCCGAAGATACGATTCAAGTATCGCTGTCTTCAGTGACTTGTCGAACAAGGAAAGAATGGATGGCAACGGCTTTGCCCGTGTAAACGGTGGCGGCGGGCGCGCCTCGTTTTGACAAGAAGCCAACGGTAGAACGTGGACTACGGGGAACACTTGTGAAAATTTTTGGTTGATTCAGAGCTGATCGAAACCACGGTACCTGCTGAATACCTGCTTCCATCAGAACGTTCTATGTGTACATATTACCACCTGACCGGCGGATGGGTGTGTACTTGATCAGGGAAAAGTGAGAAAAGGAAAAGCTACGCTTTTGGTAGCGTGTTGCAGCGACGCTTCAATGGATACTTGCACATGGGTCTGGACTCTCTGCAAGAGCGTCGACGAAAAAGGAATCGAATACTGTACTTTGTAAAAATGCCGAGGGCATCCGGGGAGACGAGTACTCGGGACCAACGACACGCTTTACATTACATCTTCCGAATCATTCTGAGCAAACCACTAGTGTGCTCCGATTGTCAAGTCGCCATAATGAAAGTCGTTCCTTTCTTCAATGCAGAGTACATACATCAAAATATTATATTGGCAAGAATTGGATCGTATCTTTTAATAGCCCCTCTCTTCATTGTTACAATCGGCTGTAGTGTTAGTTTGGTGTGAACGAAGCTGCTAGTTCCGCTCAGGGTACTGAGTTATCTGAAGAGATATCAATATGACACTTACATACCCAAGTTAACGTCAACCTCACAGGCTGAGTTGCAGGGGCAAGTCTAAACCAAATGCGGACTTACTGGGTTCTGACCACCGTGAAACTTACTCACCTTCAACTTAAGGTAGGGAAGGTGCCGATAGGCTAGTGTAAAACTTTATCGTCGGATTGGAATAGTCCGCTTGCTTCAGCCGAGAAGTGCATGAAGCCGAACATCACTGGCATGAGCACTTGATTCCCAGCCTCTCCAATTCCTCGCTGTGCTAGCAGCTCTGATTTGATCGCGGTCAATACCCACATGCAACTCCCGTTCCCGAGCTCGCTCGTCGCCTTCACGGTCTACGTCGGTTCTGCTATCGCTCAGAATGGTGACATCCCTCCTCCTGTCACCAGTCCCACCGCACCTCGCAGCAGCAGGCCAGCAACCAATCATGGTGGATCGAATTTTGAAGCCACCCCCTTGCCGAACAAAAGTGCAACAGCTTTGCCCACGGCCACACCCAAGACAATGGGCTAGTAAACAAGGATTCAGGTACAATCGTTGAAATAACCTGCGAACCTTATACTGAACGATCGTGCAAAAGGTTCATGGTATAATAACACACCTGCCTGACACGGATCATTTGATGGTGCTATGATTGAACTGGTTTACGAGAATGATTGACGTGCAGCGCGGAACACTTGAGTAATGCAATCGAGGAAACTGGTGTCTGCCGTGTAAAGATTGATCGATTTGATGTACTTGATGGTATGGGTGGTCGTACGATATTTGATAGATAGCTACTTGAAGCTCAGTGGGTGGATTCCCTTTGGAATCCTTGGCTTGTCATGATAGCAACGCAGCAGGTAACTGCCCGGTCAGTCATTTAGGCCGGTACGTCCTCATGGACGCCTAACATCAACGAGTATATCCCTCATAGTCGGTTGATGCTCCACTTCCGTTGTGACGGATCTCTGAGAAGCGACCTTCTACACCACGATAGGAATTGGAGACAGTCCAACAAGGATCGCGCGCTGATGAGTGGGACATTGCTCAAGCAACCGGCCAATCCAATACCCTGTTTGACAAGAGTAACAACGCCACCAAAGAGTGGGAGCGCATGCGTTTCGTGGCCTACTGGAGAGCCTCCAGTACTATGCACACTTGAAGATCTGCAAGACCAATTGAAGTCACAGTGGTCAACTCATCAGGGGCAACGAAGAAGGGACACGTAACGTAGTGCTTGAACCAGTTTCAGGCTGCCGCCGACCAATCGGAGCCAACAAACCTGATTTAATATCTCCCGCATCAAATTACAAGGTTTCAAGAGAAAGTCGCAGATCAGCATAGCAACCTGGTGTTTGAACATGATAGGACTCTTTATCCCCAGTCGGTACCTGAGGTCTGAAGGTTTGGTCGGTACGGTTGCGGCGCCGGACGGTGGCATTGCAACACGAGGATGACGGAGGTATTGGCTCTCCGTGAATGACACAGCCGGGCCACGGTGTTCAGAATATCGAGACTCTCTGATGCAAAACCCACCGTCCACATCAACCTCACAGCATGTTGCATAGCCTTGAAGCCACCGTGTTCCAGGACCTGCTGAGGCCCTCTGGTATATATTGTTGGGATGGTTGAATGTATGTACGACACAGTCAACGCAAAACTGTGTTCTGAAGAGGCATAAATGGCCACCGTACACCAGTGAATGGAGGGATGGAAGATTCAACATGTCTTACGTAACATACCGCTGGTACGTAAGTAACGGCAAGTGTCCTTAGCGGCGATGCCGAGATGCTGGAGTGCATAAAAGCTCGAGCATTCCTCGGCGGATATTATTAGCCAAGTGACTCTGCTACTCCCTCTGACAGGCCTCATCATGCGTCTCTCATTCTCGCTCGTCATTTTCGCGTCATTAGTCTGTTCTACAGTCGCAGCAGTTATTCCCAATAATGGACTTAGACTTGGACTTGAAAACCGTAATAAAGGTACCGGTCTAAAAATCTTTGACAAGCCCCTTTGCTGAGCGGTGGTACAGAGGAACCCGATTGTTGTTGGATGCGTGCCGTTTCTTAGCGGCATCCAGCTGTACATGAACACGCACTGTGACCACGAACAGTGTCAACACCTTGACAGAGCACTAGTTGGGCCGCTCAATGAACGAAGTTGGGTTCGGTGGTGTTAAAACGTGACGGTTGACGATATTCGTGCCACTGTCAGTTGGCGATATTGTTTGACGAGTTACGGATGCCGTTCGTACGGTTGTTTCCCAGACTTTCGGCTGGCCTGCTCTCAGATGACGAATCATTTCAGAATCTTATTCTGTCGAGCAGCGTTAGTCGTCACATCGTAATCACATGGAGCTAGATCATTCCCTTGGGGTCTTTTCAATCGGGAGAATTGAGATTCCATATCTTCGATCAACGCCCTATGGAACGTGTCACATTTGAGTGCCCCGCAATCGTTTACCATTCATAGTGATGTGGATGTCCGATTTGCTAGTTCCGCGGCGTTGTGGTACACCTCCAGGCCTTCTGCTGAATAACACGCTTGGTGTGGGCTGGACGCAGCAGAATGAGAAGGCATATGTACTCACAGGCACCGTGCGGACCAATTGTCAGTTTATCACTGACAAATTGTAAGGGTCGCATGATTTCCGGGTAGCGGGGCGAGGCGTTGCAACAGGACCTGCCGAGACAAATGATTCGCCCCTTTTATGATCTGGAGCAGCCGATTGCAGGCGGCTGATTCGGAACGTGTTTGGTTATTCCTTTGTAGCCTTGCTTGGCAGAACTTCGTTATCAAGCCCGGTTACCAAACCAAATACCAGTTTATAATTAGTGAGCCTACTGGCAGATGTTCGTCGGATTTGGGAACGACCGTAATCACTCGGAGATGGAACATGTACAGCATGGCGAGACATCATTGGCTTCGTCGGTGACATTTCTATTATCGTCAGCTGTGCGGGGCAAGAGATAACATGTGGGCTTGGTTGTTGATGAAACCAATTCATTCATAGCCTCGCCGTAGAGTCGATTACTACACGAGGCCTAATAAAAGCGGTGCGGTCGCAAGTTGTCATCATCAACCCATCTTATCTACCTCTCTCCCTCAACTTTTACCTTCTCCTCCTCCTCCTCCTCCTCCTCTCCCTCCAAAATGTCCACCTGGAAAATCGGTTCTTCCAAAAGTACGTCTCACCCCATTTCTCACTCTGCATTTGGTTAATCGTCGCCTCGATCCCTCGATCCTTCCTCGCCGCCCTTTCTCCAGAGGCCAAGGATATCAAGGACAATGTTGTCCTCTCACGATCCGTTACCCCGATGCCGTCCCGGCCATCCACCCCAAAGCCCCATGGCACTGCAGAACAGCAGGCCCACCTCCGCTCCGGCATGCTCACGATTCGCATCTTTTCTGGTGTGTCCCACCCTCACTACACCTCGTACGTGCTCTGACGGAACCACCTCCGGGGCAGGTCGCGGCCTCTCTCTTGCACCTGGCGTGCAGGTCCCAGAGGTGATCCAGAAAGCCCTTGAATCGTCCCCCCCAGCACCTAGACGAGCCGCCAGTAACCGCGAAAGTTACCAGAGGAAGCGCAACTGGTGGCTTCCCTACGTCGTCCTCGAATTCGACAACAACCAGGTCCTGGTGGACGCCATGGGCGGTGATCTCTCCAACCCAATATGGAACTATCGTGCCGCATTGTACGCAGATCCGCTCATAATCCTCGGACGCTCGGCTTACGATAAATCTTACAGTGACGTATCACGGACGTCAAATATCTCCGTCTCTGCTTATTTACGGACAGCTGCGGTCGTGCACAGCCAGGAAGACATGGGAAACGATCTGTTGATGGCACGAGCACAGATAACGCCGGCGTTAGATGGTCATGTAAACACACGTTCCTTATATCTTGGCGCTCATATCTTGACGCTCATATCTCACTTTCTTCTTTTGCCAGTACGCATCCGATCAATGGTATCCAGCCACCGCTGGCAGCGGCTCCTTCCATCTCAAGCTGGACTACCGCCCTACGCGAGCCGAGTCGCTTACAATCGAGGCGTTTGAGTTGCTCAAGGTGATAGGAAAAGGTTCGTTTGGAAAGGTCATGCAAGTACGAAAGAAGGACACCTTGCGCGTGTACGCTTTGAAGACGATACGGAAGGCCCATATTGCATCGCGGCCGGGTGAAATAACGCACATCTTGGCCGAGAGAACAGTCTTGGCTTTGGTGAACAACCCATTCATCGTGCCTCTCAAATTCTCCTTCCAGAATCCAGACAAGCTTTATTTGGTGATGTCATTTGGTGCGTGTTGTTTATCTTAGCATCGTCCACAGAATTTGTATCGATCGGAGTTTAGTTAACGGCGGGGAGCTATTCTATCATTTGCAACGGGAAGGCAAATTCAATCAGGATCGTAGTCGGTTCTACGCTGCAGAACTTCTTTGTGCGCTGGAGCACTTGCATAGCTTCAATGTCGTATATCGTGATTTGAAGCCCGAAAATATCCTGCTTGACTACACGGGCCATATAGCCCTCTGTGATTTTGGTATGTCCTCGTCGTGTTCGTCCCCATTTCCATTTGACATCCGGGATAGGTCTCTGTAAACTGAACATGTCGGAAACGGAGAAGACAAACAGTGAGGCTTACACAGTTAGTCCTTGGTGCTGACGATTAATCCTCTATTTTCTTAAGCGTTCTGTGGAACTCCGGAGTATATCGCACCGGAACTCTTGGAGAGTCAAGGTTACACCAAGACCGTTGATTGGTGGACACTGGGCGTCCTTTTATACGAGATGATGGTGAGTGCATTTCTTCGTTTCTTGACACGAACTAATCCGCTGCAAGACTGGCCTCCCACCATTCTACGATGAAAACGTGAACACGATGTACCAGCGCATCCTCATGGATCCACTCGTTTTCCCGTCTGACATATCTGGGGAGGCAAAGAGCGTCATGACTGGGCTTCTCCAACGTGACCCAACGCGACGCCTCGGCGCAAATGGCGGAGAGGAAATCAAGAAACACGCCTTCTTTGCTAAATATGTCGATTGGAACTTGTGAGCGCAACCGGAGTCCGGCCGTCTTCATCATGACCGAGATTAAATATCGATCACAGACTCTTGCAAAAGAAGATACAACCACCTTTCAAGCCGAGCGTGGTAAGCGATTGGAGTGACTAGCCTTTTTCGTTCATTCGCTCACACGTCACAGGAATCGGTCCTCGACGTCGCCAACTTTGATCCCGACTTTACGAACGAGGAGGCCCAAGATTCGGTGGTGGAGGACTCTCACTTGTCGGAGACGGTCCAAGATCAGTTCAAGGGGTTCACGTATAACCCGGCCAACGAACACCTCAGCGAGAGCGTCAACTACGGTCACGTCATAGGATGAACCGTGATCCCTAACAGGCAATGGGTCCAAGTTTGCGCCGCCCGCGCTGGTCGTGGTCGCCGCGGATTTGCTTTGCATTCCTCCGTGGAAATTACCATCTGCCCCTTTCTCTGTATCACCATCTCTGTCTTTGTGTCCCGTTTCCTTTCCTTTGGAAATGTGTATTCCATGATGGTCGACGTTGGTCCCCCCGATGATCACCGAGTTTATAACTTTTGTGGTTCTCGATGTCAGAGACACTTGTATCACTTGAGCGCGTCTATTTTTTTTTACAATAGCATTCGAGGCAAAGGCATTGTATTTTCCCTGTTCATTGCATCGTCGTCGACCATGGACGTATTTATTTTAGGCGTTTTTCCTTCTTTCCTGTTTCCATCCTTTCGTGTTCACCAATCCAAGTACTTACTTATGAGGAATGATTTGCTTTTTTTTAACCCATGTAGCCGAGCAGCAGCCCCATTCACGTATCACGCTGAACCGTCGATGCGATATATGTATGTATGTATGCTTTCGGGTCGACGTCGACGTCGTACCCCAGTCATCTGCTTACTCCATCTATCATACACCCTCCTTTGATATGGATGAGAAAGAGAAAAGAAAATGAAACATTTGCTCCTCGCGCGATCGAGAGCGCCGTCTATGATTACCAGCATGTTGCGTACGCCCCAACTCTGGAGGCCTGATCGATCAGTCGCACGACCCATCGTCCACCCACACACCGGCTGATGACGACGTGTCAGTCACACAACCAACGAGGCAACGTCAATGAAGCAGATCAACGAGCGACTTACCCGCTCCCCCAGGGACGTCGT
>JBBPNG010000143.1:0-37575 GCA_038091095.1 Leccinum incarnatum
TGAGAAAATCAGGGTAAATACTTCAATATATGTACAAACAGGGGGCAACATCGGTCCCCCCAAAAGACCGGTTGCGACCGGTCTTTAACCGGTCTTTTTATTTTTGAGAAATGAAAAGACTGAGACCAAGACCAAGTGAAACTGGCAAAGACCGGACCGAAAAAATCGGTCTTTTTTGGTCCGGTCCGGTCCGGTCCTCGGTCTTTGGTCGGTCCTAGGACTGGACCTTTAAACACTAAGCGCGACCGCTTGACCGGTATCCGCACGGGCATCTCGCACGTATCTCCGCTTCCGGCTGGTGACCATCCGTCGTGGAGTCTGCCATCGGCGCATCCTCTGCCCCCTCCCTCTCCGCTGACATATTCCCGTCGAAAGCACCCGCGTTCGCAGCGCCGAACAAGCCTGCGAGCTCAAACGGCTTGGAGAGCTCTGTCAGGACTCGGATCTGCGCCTGCCCGATCGTCTCGGCGCCGGGTACCACAACGGCGGCGATACTGGTCGTAGATGCGCCATTCAGGGTATCATCGAAGGATGTATCGCGGGCGGGATCGAAAAGTAAGGGATCTTTTGGTGGTTCCAGTCCGTCAGCACTTGTCGTGCGGCCGACAGCATGTCCGGGGTACCGCCCTGTAAATGGGAAATGCTGCACGTCAACATCACGTACCTCAAAGACAGGAGAAATGTGACCTTGAGCAGTTTGATCATCGATCAGCGCCAACATGGTCAAAAACTCGGTCGTATCTGAAATTTTTGGAAGCCCGTATATCTTTTGTATCATATCGTGGTCGGTTCGCAATAGGATTTCTTCGACTAGAAAAGGAACGAGAAGTGATTGGTTGATCAAATAGAAGGACTAGATAGAACCGACTCACCAACAGCTATGGGATTTTCAATGTCCTCGACCTTGACCACGTTACAGAGCAGTATGCTACCCTTTTCGTCAAATACGACGCGCGGAGAGTCGATTATTATCTTGATACTGCGCTCGAGTTGGACCGTTTGTAGATCCTTGGTATGTCCAGGTCGTGCTGCCACTGCGTACGCTGAGGACGCGTTGGAACTTGGAAGTATGAACGTTCAGACAACAAGCGGAGTAACATACCTTGGATCATTTGAGAGAGTTGATCAGACTGCTCTTACCCACGTTCGGAAATCCAGCCACGCCGACCATCACGCTGTGGGCTGCGCTCGGCTTGAGAGCCTAAGGAGCGCTGGAGCGTCGCGCTCGACAAGTTGGATCGCTGATTGGACGGCGCCGAACGGAACGGAAGTGCTGCAGTGAAATGTCGAAGAGACTATGACCATTTCTGTGCGTTCTCCCTCGGAACGAGATCTGAAAGGAAATCGGTGAGACGAAATCGAAATCGTGCCAAGGAATGCCAGCGCGAAATTGCTACACACGTGTTACAAGACATGTTCGCATTTGTTGCTACGTAGTAATCTGAGTTGAGTTTGATTTTTTGTCCTGGAGGTGCCGGGGTGTAGAATTGCCAGTAGTCTTGATTTTGCTCGCTCTGGCAAGTCCGCCGTCTCCGGTCCGAGCAGCCACCCACTCTATGCCACCATCACAGTCCAACCGTCCTTGGCCGAGCACTTGCGTACCCGCTTGAGCACCCTTGCAACGGCGCTCTACAACGCTGTTGGAGCTGACGGCCGAGAACTTTACGGCGGTGGTACCGAACGCGATGCACAAGTCTGGGGCGAATGAGGCAGCACAGGGGACTGCACCGGACAACTCGGATTGGTACTCGGCGACTTTTCTGCCCAAGTTGAAGCAGTATCGGAAGGGGCCGTTGGTGTGGGATCCCAGTACGATCTATTTGCAGGCGATGGATACGAACATTCAAAGGCACGTTCGACTAGTTATGTTTTTGGCGTGGTTTGGCTGACAAAGTTTGACAGGATCTGGGCCATCTGGGATGGAAGCGTGTATGACCTGACCAACTATGTGTACACGCTCTCGCTGCATCCGGGCACGAGCAGTTCGTACGAGTTTCTGAATACGGACGTCGTAAATGTGTTCAAGCAACAAGCTGGTCAAGACATTTCGAACACTCTGAACAGTGTCATTTCAGGATTGGACTCGCAGACGGCGTCGAATAATGTTCAATGTATCAAGCAGATGGCGTACATGGGCGAGACGGATTTCCGCAAGACGCCTCGGTGTAGGATGCAGAGCTATCTGTTGCTCGTGTTTACTGGGATCCTGTGTGCCTCGATCGTGCTCAAGTGTAGGTCCTGTCAAGATGTGTGTGTGACTCGGAAGTCTGACCCATCGATGTCTAGTCCTTTCCGCACTCCAGCTGACGGGAAAGCGTTCGCCCGAGATGCTCGACAAATTTGTTTTGTGCCAGATCCCGTGTTGCACTGAGGGCGAAGACTCGCTGCGCCGGACAATCGACTCGCTGGCTGCGCTGCACTATGACGACAAGCGCAAGTTGCTGTTCATCATCTGCGACGGCAATATCATAGGGAGCGGCAACGACCGGACGACCCCGAGGGTCGTGTTGGATATCTTGGGTGTCGATCCCACTGACGCTGCTCTTTTCGTAGCTGGTTTATTTGGTCATCGCGGTTGTCACTGGGAAAAGTTCACTGCCTCTGATCTCGTTGATCATGCTGGCTACAACGTATGGATTGCAGGTACGTTGGCGACTTGACTGCGTTATGAGCAGGTGGATGACTGAAAACGTGGTAGGCGCTGATTTTCATCATCAAACGCGAGTTTATGCTCGTGGGATGGATGGTCGTCTATCTCCTTTCGTGCGTCGTTTTCGTTTTCGTTTTCGTTTGGATGACGCTGATGCCGCTGTAGGTTCCCGGTGTACAGCTTCTTCCTGCCGATCTACTCATTCTGGTGTATGGACGACTTCTCGTGGGGTAATACGCGCGTCGTGATCGGCGACGGAGGGAGCAAGAAGGTGGTTATGAACGAGCACAAGCGGTTCGATGAGTCGATGATCCCCCTCAAGAAGTTCAGCGGTGAGTCGTCTGCGTGGGCTGGCATCCGCTTAACCGCTCAAGTTCTACGTCTGTACATACAGAGTATGAAGCAGAAACATGGGAAGGTGCATCGCGACACTCGGACGAGACTGGGATCAGCAAGGCGCGTTCTCAGCCACGGTTCACACCGTCCCGTCACGGCTCGCCACATCCGTCGCATGGAGGGGGCGGTGATTACTACCGGGATACGAACATGGTGATGAACAACTCGACAAGCAGTTTCCGAGGTACGGCCTCGCATCACAGTCACGCTGGGTCTCGGCAGGGGTCGATGTACGAAGGACGTCAGCCTGTTGTGGCGGCGGGCACGCCGCATGGTGGACTGCCTTCGTTGCCGTTCACGCCGTTTGCTACTGGACCTGGAAGTGCTGCGGGGTCCGAGTATGGTGGTGTCGGCATGATGGGACCGCTTGGATATCAGCATTCCGGGAGCGTGTATGGGATGGTGGATCCGCGTGCGACGATGATGACCATGAACATGAGAGACACCCCGCTTTGTGGCGTTGGCATTATCGACGGTTGACGGCAAATGATCCCGTTCCGATCAGAGCACCTGATACACCTGAAAGATGGTATGGATTCTTCTAGTTCTAGTTGAGATGAGGTCGCCCTTTCTGATCACGATCATGTCACACCAGGTTCCCTTTGTATCGCTCGCTACACCATCGCGAATCCAATTTCGCAAATGCCTTGCCACAGAGCATCAGATTCTTGAACGGACACACCAACTTCTGCACAACGTTGCTCTTAAGAGGCGAGTAGTATGCCCGTCGAGAGTGCAGTTTCTGATTTATTCATGTTTTTTCAGGCAAGCGACTCATTTCGGGATCTTACGACGAAACCATCCGTTTCTGGGACATCGAAACCGGCGAGATGAAGAAATGCCTTCAAGTGAAGAAACCGGTTAGCTGCGTGGACTTCCTGGCAGAGGAGGGTATGGCTTGCACTCGTAGTTTCCCTGATGTCTTTACTCACCCTTGCTCCCAGAGGTATTCGTCGTTGGATTCCATGACGTCGGGTATGTGGAACATGCTCGTTTGGTGAGCAGGTACTGAGATTACCACGAAAGACGTGTCCATCTGTTCTCCTCGATCACTTTCACTCCCCTGCGACAGTTGGCCGGGCCTTTGAATGGTATACGTGCCGTTGCTCTCTCTTCGCGCAACCTCGTGAGTGCCGGAGCGGACAAGGCCCTTGTTTGTTGGGATTGGCGTGCAGGAACGAAGATCGTGCGTTTTGGACAACAGACGACCGTCAACATTGGCGTACAGATCGTTGGTTCAGCTGGTGCCTCAGATGAAGGAGAGAGGGTGGTCAGCGTGACCATCGATGGTATTGTTAGGGTGTTCTCGATCAGTTGAGCCTTTTTTGTGTATGTCTCACGAAGGCAGCTGACTCCTGCACGGTAGAACGAAGAGAGATGATTTCCCAGTTCAAGCTCTCCGAGTTGGGTGTTGGTGATCCTGTTCTGAATGCTAAGCTGCATAATGTTGGTTCAGCGCCGAATAATATGCTTCAGTGGTTCGCAGCCAAAGGTACACAAATGACTGTAAGTGCATGTTTATGTTGGTACTTCTCCCTCTCAATTTGTTTGGTTAGTGCGCCACGAAATCGGTTATTCTTCACTTGCAATGGAACAAAGACGACGAGAGACCTTCTCCGACTGAGGGTGGCGTAACGTCTCCTACCAGCAGTTGTGCGCGGTTGTCTTCTCCAACATCGCCATTCAATTTTGCGCGTAGTATCACAGACCCACGCCCACGTGGAGTTTCGTCGCTTTCCAGGTCAACGTCTTCACTTGTGACTCCTCAACGTCGACAGTCGACTCTTGGAATATCTGTTAATGCTGCAGCTACGAGTGCTCCGAGGGACCGTCATTCACTCGCTACTCCCGGAACGCCCTTGTCATCATTACTCTCGCCCTTATCACGCTCTGGGACACCACAGACGCCGTTGAACACTAGAGCTATCGGTGCAGAGGGATTCCCTATCAGATTCGGACGTGCTGCGATCTTAACAGCTCCGCCAAAACTGGTTGCGCTTGTGGAGACGCCAGACGTTGCTGTTGGCGCGGTCGATCCGAGGAAGAGGAGGGTGGTTACTGCGACCAGGTTCAGTTCGAGGGCCGGTGCTGATCGAAGGGTGAGTTGACATAGCCTTTTTTTGCGTCGAACTATTTTTCTGAGTTTTGTTGGGTAGATTTTGATGTCGACGCTCGAGGACAAGGAGAACGCGACCCTCGAGTTCGATGTTGCCGAAAAATACGACGGAGAGGCTGCAAACGGTGATGACGTGTTGACGCTGAATGATCTCAAGCCCCGAGCCGGGCGTGGACATTGACACGAATATCATTCCTCTTTCTGGAGCGTGGGCTGCGCTCGCTCACGTCGACGCAGATGGTATAAACGCAGGATCGGTAAGGGGACTGTTGGGTACATCATCACAGATTCAATGAGACTTTGAGATAGGTTTATCTGGCCTTATCTTTGCAGTCATGTATATCATGTATATAATTATGATATACTCATAGATATAGCTAGATAGCCCATCAGTGTCATGGCATGAGTTGACAATAAGTAACTGAGAGTTATATGTTGGTAATTTGTGTCTACTCAGTGGAAAATATCAAGTTAATCATAGGTAAGTCAGTAGTTGGAAGACTGGTGTATAACACAAGTGGTGTCTTTCTTCAACATATTGTCATTTACCTCATCATAACATTCAAGATCAGTTTGATTTTCTTGACGGGTGCTGATCAACATGGTCATGTGTTTGGACAATATAAGGGCAATCTCACTGTCACCCAATTGACACAACCATTAAGAATTCACCTATTTATAGTGACTGTAAGTTTTTCATTGCATATAATATATGACTTGTTTTCAACATCATGTAAGTAGCAACATTCTCTCATCAAGGATCAATGTGATCTTATTGATAGGGACTACAAACAATGTCAGATACTCAGACATTATAGAATCAGTTTCACTATTGCCCAATTGACAAAACCACCAATGAATTTCACCTATTGTCAGTGGAGTCTATCAGGTAGATAATTATAAGTTCCACCTTGTGTGTAGTGTCTGACCACTCTTTCTCACATTTTCAATGCCATGTAGGCAGCAAAACTCTGTCATTAAAAGGTCAGTTTCATCTTATTGATAGGGACTACAAGCAATGTCAGATACCCAGACATTATAGAATTAGTTTCACTTCTGTCCAATTGACAAAACCACCAATGAATTTCACCTATTGTCAGTGGAGTCTATCAGGTAGATAATTATAAGTTCCACCTTGTGTGTAGTATCTGACCACTCTTTCTCACATTTTCAATGCCATGCAGGCAGCAAAACTCTGTCATTAAAAGGTCAGTTTCATCTTATTGATAGGGACTACAAGCAATGTCAGATACTCAGACATTATAGAATCAGTTTCACTTTTGCCCAATTTACAAAACCACCAATGAATTACATCTGTTGTCATTGGAATCTATCAGGTAAATAATTATAAGTTTCTCCTTGTGTGTAATGTCTGACCACTCATTCTCACATTTTCAACACCATGCAGGTAGGAGCATCCTGTTATTAAAGGTCAGTCTCAATTTCTTGATCCAAATTACAAGCAGCATCAAATGTTTGGACCTTACAGTATTATTTTCACTGTTACCCAATTGTCAGAAACCACTGAGAATTCACCTATTGTTGGGGGGGTCTATCAGATGGTTGCTGTAAGTTCTTCATTATGTACAACATCTGACTACTCCATTCTCATATTTTCAACATCACACAGTTAGTAACATCATTCCATTGTTGATGATGAGTTTTGTAACTTTTGTCTTCTTGATAGGAGCTACAAGCACCATCATATGTTCTGACCTTACAGTATCAGTCTTTCTGTCACCAAATTGACAAAGCCATCAAGAATTAGTTACTAAGGTCTATCAGGTAGGTACTTGTAAGTTCATCCGGACGTTGTGCCCGGAACCGGGAATGCCCGGCAAATCCCGTGTTCGATCAAGACGGCTGAGCAAGCGGCTGAGATCTCCTTAATGGCCCAGCTCGTGTTCGTTTTGTCGGCGGGTGATCTCGATGACATGTAGACTATAGCAAAGACGGCTCCCTCGCGTGTCCGCAACGGAGCCTATGAATTGATAGTAGTACAGTACAAGTTGTAGCGTAATAGCGAACGAGTAGGAGCCGCTGACTCGGAGTGCGGACCGAGTCGCAGAGTCTTTGCGAGCTCGTGCAAGTCGTGCTGATGTACATACATATCAATCTTGGGTAGAATCACAGTAAGAAAGGCTATGCAGATCCAGAAGCCGTAGCTTGAGACTCCCGCTCCCTGCATTCTATGCGTTTTTGCCGAATCCTGGCCAAAGCACTGTTTTTGCTGGGTAACCGTTCTGTCTCGGAGTAAAGCGGAAATACCTGACTATTTCACGAAATGAGATGCTGAATGCAAATTAAAATTTTACGCTCACCGGTTCCACCACATCAGAAGCTGGTCCACCTCCTCCCTCTCTTCGGGATCCTCGAGTAGTTCCATAATACTACTGTAAAACCGCTCCGAGTCAGTGATAAGGTCCGTACGAGAGAACACCTGAGCAGATGTCAGCGAAAAGCGAGCCTGCATGATCCATATTATGTTAGCGGGCTAGGTTCCTGTACGGCAGCAAGTACACCTCACCTGTGTTGCAACGTACGCAATTGATGCTTTTGTCACGGCACGCATACCGTGAATTCGAGCATTTCCGGATCGCGTCGCCTTGGGTTCTTGGTCGACCGAGCTGGGGGATGTGAAAATGTGTTTGAAAGCCTGTTAAAATCAGCAATACTGCGCGAGAAGAAGATACAACGACTTACTGAAACGAGAAGCCCGCTCCGAAGTAACCCGTTCCATGGGTCTTCCGTATCGTACGTGTAATTGGCGTATAAGAAAACCGGCCACTGGTCCCCGGCAACTTGAATCTGACCGTTCGTCAGTTTATTCTTGGTTCTAGTTGTTTTGTCGTTAATGGATAAGCATGAGAAAAATATTTCGAAGGCTTACTCGTTATTATTCCAATCGAGACCTGCGGGGCAAAGTAGCGCACCCGTCCGTTCGTGATTGAATCCACGGCCAGACTTCACGTTGCGCGGTATGTGAGGACTGAGCGACTGCCCTTTTGGAGTGATCCAATCGATCACGGCGCTCTTCATGCCCTTCGTATCATCGGCCCTGGCGCAGTTGGCGCCTTTCTGAATCTAGCCAACGCTAGATGTGCGTTACCATAAGTGACCGAAAGAAAGATAACTTACCATGTCCGCAATGTGTATGACATCTTCTTCGGAAGAGTCCATTAGACGTTTTTCAAATCCGGGAATCGTCCGTAGCAATTCTCTAAATACACTATATTCTTTTCGCTCCCTAGAGGAAGGATAAGAACGAGTGAGGGTGCATCATCGATAACTTACGCAGCAGTCATTTCATCTTCATCTTCGCCCTCTCCAAGAGTCACGAGCCCATTCAGAATGAGCGTTTGCACGTTGCAAAACGCGTGTACGGCTCGACCGAAATGACGGCCATGATGTACGAGGGGATCCTGCGCCGTGCTACAAAGGAGTTAGTAAACCATTCGTTCCAAATACAAACATAACTGACGGTCTTCTGCGTGGCGCCGCCTGCAGAGCGCTTGAAGGGCTGCGTCTCTGAGACCCAGGTGCCCCAGACGCAATCTCATCGTCACCGTGATCACGAACAGCTGGCATGTCGTGTAATTGAAGGGAGGTGAGGATCGTATTTGGGGAACTCGTGGAACTCACTTTATAGTCCAGCTGGGCGGTGCCGTCGATTAAGTTGGTTTTGGCGATGTGACTATTGTCGAAACCGACGATTGCCGGCGTGAGCTACCGACGACTGATCTGAGTTACGTGGTCACGTGCTGAGGTATTCCTAGAGTCTCGACGGTTGCCGGCGTGAGCTACCCGACGAGAGCTTACGGCGGGGGGTTGAAACTCCGCAGAAGTAACTTAAAGTCTCGACGGTTGCCGGCGTGAGCTACCCGACGAGAGCTTACGGCGGGGGGTTAAAACTCCGCAGAAGTAACTTAATCTCCATACAGCCCTACGCAAGCCCTACCGACAAGGCTCCTGGACCGACACCAATTCGTCACAGCGAAAGGAAGACGTATACCGACAAGAGATTCAATGAATAAGTTCAAGTTCATTGAGGCCCACATTGAATGATCAAATATCGTACATAAAAAAAATCCGAGTGACGAAGGCAGTCGTATAGAAAGTTCACAAACCCGTCGTTGGTGGTCGACACTGCCCGAGCACTGACACATAGTATACAGTATCAGCCGAAATGCAAATATCATCTATTACATTTATTTTTCCCCCTCAACTGGCACGCGGTCGACACCTTTATGAAGCGACGAGATCGCGAGAAGTTCTGTCGGCACCTTTGTGGGAATTCGAACGTACTGGAGTACAGTCAGGCATAGATTGCCATGTAACCCGTATAGCGTTGATATTATGATCGAGCGAGACGGAAAATATTGAGCAAAAGAGCTTGGGTTGTGTGAAAGTACGCACTGTTAGGAGTAGGGTTGGAGAACGCCGTTGACATCATGCCTTGCTTCGCGAGCTCAGAAGACAAAGGGAGCACGGTCACAGAACCTTCAAGTTTCTCGGGAACACCGTTCCTCGCAAGCCACACGGACACGATGTGTCCGACGATCCTGATCACATGTTTGTTCGTGGCAGAGTTACACAGCACGTTTCGGTGGTCGTGACCCGGTAGGTAGGTACCCCAGGTCACCGTTGGCAGAAGCTTCCCAACGCGTAAGTATTCGCGTTTTTGTTCCCGTAGACGGTGATTCCTTCGAGACGTCAAGCTCATGGAATGTCAAGGTGGATAGTAAAAGTACGGCTAATTGGGCAGGACGAGAAGGAGAGGCTCACTTTTCGCAGCAACTCTCCGTAAGGCCTCATCTGTGCATCGTTCAATACGCAGCTCGTTGGATGGATGTGGAACAATTGACGGGACAGTTGTTAATTTGGATAACGAGTCAGGGTGGTAGGTCTTCGGAACGTCGACCTTCTTAGATTATGCTTGTCTTGCTTTATCTGTGGCGGACATCACTGTTTTTGAGGACCACCGACATTACCTCAGCTGCATTAGCAAGCTTGTTCGACTCAGTTGCGGGACCCCCACTTAGCCGTTGGGAAGAAATAACTCGACTGCGTCTTCCCCTCCCCATAATAGATCGCCGGCTGCCCACGCAATATCTCGCACTCGAGGGGCGACACTTCCCCACCAACAACACTGACATTGCCGTAGCCCGAGTCGATCACCAATCCTGTCTGGTTGCTGCCGAAGATGAAGTCTCGGACGAGCGTTAGACCCTACAGGATAGCGTTAGCGAGTCGGAGACAAATATCTAGTGTCTCTTACAGAGATGGGGTTGGTGTACGGGACGAGATGTCCAGCCTTGTCAACGAGGACGTACTTCCATCCGCGTTCCTGATGTACAATACCTCCAAACTCGCCATTGTCATTGCACCACGGTGTGGATGGTTTACGAGTAAAGCCCTGTATGCCACCAAACGTAGTGTTCTACGGAGAGGAAAGTCAGAAATGCAAGCGACATGCAAGGTGTCATACTTGAATGGCAACTGTTTGCGCATCATATCAAATTGCTGCTCCATCGGAAAGCAAAAAAAGAACTTACTTTGAGAACCAAAATGTGGAACAAGCGAATCATCGTTCGTGATAACCACACCATTTATCGTCCCCGCGACATTCCTTGACACGTCTCTGCTCCATCTGCCGGGTGTTGAGATTCTCTTTCGGATGTTTCCTTCGAGGGAGAGAATGTTTAAGAAAAACCGTACAAAGGTAAGAGAACGTGGCGCACCATTCGAACTTGGGAAGGTCGCTGATCGCATCGTGTACGGACACATACCGATGCGGAGCGACGCCAGAGAGCGTGGTTATCGGATCAAGGCGAGGTCCCTCTGGAAATCTGATCTCCAGAGAATCGTTGACATGAAAATCGTGCGTAGGTTGGGGAAACTGCGGGAACTCCAAACCGCGCTTAGCGGCGATGACGAAGAAGCAGACACGCGTTTGTGGTGTTCCGTAGTGCCCAGCTTGAAGGAGAGCACACCGGAACTGATATCTGGGCGAGCCAGTGTCGACGACGTCGTCAATGCAATCAAACGCTGTGCATGTAAGGAAGGGCTCACCCCATATCGAGCAACGCCGCGGTAACGAGTTTAATACCGCCCATCGGGATCCCTCCCTTGACTGCGTGTTTACCATCCTGACATGCACGAAGCCTGTATTGTAGAAAGCCCCGGACGTTCTCGAAGATACGGTACTTAGGTTTTAGGAAGTCGACATAGGAGAGCGCGGTGAGCATCAGAGTGCTCTTGCTATCGCTGGCTCTCTGAAACATGTTCAGGGTAGAGTGTGGTTGACTGTCCACGAGTCAGAGAAGATCCGAGCAAGGAATACGATACCCTACCAAGGGAACCCCGTGACAATGCAGTCGACGTCACCTGGCTTGAACGGTGCAGGTAGTGATTTGCCTTCGACAGACTCGAGCGCATCATGGGTCTTTCTTTCGTGGGTCAAGATCGCATGTTCGAGGACCAGGCTGCTGCATTGATTGTACACTTTGGTATTCGGCGAAGCGGTCTTCCTAATCAAATTGTCAACTCTCGAGATCAACAATAAAAAAAAACATGAACACTTGCAGTGTCTCTGCCGCGCTCGGTGCGATCTCCACAGCATGCGTCATTTTGAAACAACCCAGCTCCCGCAGGGCCAGATTGAATGCGCCTACTCCACTGAACGGATCGAGGACCCGCAGGGGCTTCTCATTCTCCAAGAACATCTCCGTTCCTTTAAATGTCTTGAGATCCTGTTTCAAGCACATGTGACAGATGGGAAATCCATTCCAATGCATCCGACGTTTGCTGTCCCAAGACGTGACGTGGAGCGAAGGGAAATGATACTGGACGTAGAACCGGTAGGGGGACATGGCTAACCATGCATCCAGTTCGGGCATATCCTCTTTAACCACCACATAGCATACCCCAAGCAAGCGAGAGACTGTCGTCGTCATCTCATTTGGCGTATAAAAGAGGTGTCTCTAAAGGCAAGGACATGAAAGGTCGACGTAACCCCAAATGGACAAACGGACCTCATCTTTGATCGTCGTGTTTGGTCGACATCCAATCCTGTCGATGCGCCCGAAGAGCCGGACCACAACTTCAAACTTTTCATTACCACCCACACGGAGGAAACCGACGATGTGGCCAATGTGGCATGGTCCTTGGTCGTCTGCTTTGATGAGGACACAATCATCTAAATGGTAATCGACCCCAAGCCATCGTACTCCGAGATGTATTTTATCCGGCTCCGAGCTATCCTCCGAATTTTTGTGTAGCTCGCATGCGGGGTAATTATCGCCTGGGGGTTCTCGCTCAGCGACGGCAAGCGCATTCATGTCGATGTCTGTGAACGTTCCATCACGTTCATCCCAGAAGTACCTGGATGAACCCGTCACAACCGACGAATCGAAATTACAAGGTTCCTACCGATAAAAGTAGTCTTGTTGTTGGACCTCTGCGAGAGACTGATCGGGCTTGATGTAGTGAGTCTTGACTTTTCCGATGATGTGTCTCAACCTTGACGTATCACACTCGTTCACCAAAAACAGTTCCTGGGAGTGTCCTAACTCTTGGAGGAGCGTCTGGGAACTGTGTACGAGCCACTGAACATGAACAGTCTCATGTTCTTCGTTCATGTGTATGATCTTGCCAAACCTGAAAAAAAAAATTCAGATGAGAACATTCAGGATATACAACAACGCTTTACCAAAAATGATCCGCGAGTGTGTCCGTCGGCGGGAGGTCATCGGGATCAGGCGGTATATCTTTGAGCCCCCCTGCATAAATCAGAACGATGTGTCTCCGACCTGTTATTTTCACCTTCGTCATAGGAAAAAAAGGCAAGAAGACCCTAGACTCTTACCTCGTATTTTTCACGATCTGTCAAAATATGCTTCAGCCAACGCGAACGCCCTATCCTCTGGTCGGGTCTGAATTGTACGAGCCGGCGAGCTTGAGTACGGAACAAAAGTTGCTGAAGCCGGAGGGCGAGCTTTTCTTTCGGTACTTCCGCCTCGGCTCGGGGCTTGGGCCCAACGACACGAAGTTTTTCTTTGAACAATGGAACAGCGATTCCACCAATTCGCGGAGTCACCCGTGTAAGCGTTTTCGAACGAAGTACTGCTGTGTCTACATCTCCGGATCCATTGTATACGATGGGTAGATCAAACTGTGAGGCCAGATTCTTTTCGATCTGGGGCTTGCCTGAGGGTTTGAAGATTATGGGAGGCAGGCGAGAAAGAAGATATTGAATGACAGCAGATTTTCGGAGGGTGTCACTATATGGGACAGTTTCTAGCGTGTCGCGTAGTTTGGGAACCTAGGAAAACGTCCAGAAAATTAAATTTTGGCCGGTCATTTTTTTCACGATCGAGGAAAACTCACGGCATCCCATAGTTCTCGCTCGGTCATGGGTTCACCAAAAACTTCGTTATCTTTGCTTTCATAGCTTGAACAGATAATATTCTTGTCCAGGATCGACGTCAGCGAAGGAAATCACAAAGCGCAGCGTCGACTGGAGCCTCCAAAACGGACGGAATTGGCTTCGGTATTTTTTGGACGGCATCGAGACATCTAGTTCGTAGACCGCATGTTTCGTCTCGATGAAAAACGAACTTTTCACGTTAGCACACAGTATGCCACATCCCCAAAGATAACCTACCTGTTTGGCTCCGAATACCTCGTAAAGTACCGGAGCACTCGTGAAAGGCGAACATACTGCCGGTCGGCCTCTTCGTCAATACCATCCTCTTGGCCTTCGTCTTCGTCTACGTCGTATTTCGCGACGATGAATCCCGCGCCAAGAATGCGCCGATCGTCATTCACTGCCTCATCGAGGCAATCGAGCGAGACCATGTTCAACGAGTCAGCGTCGAAAAAGGCGAAACGGGACAGGATGCGGGTCCGCTTCTTGCCATCGTCTGGAAGATCTGGCTCTTCACCGAATATGAGCAGATTGGCATCTTCTTTGATCTCATGAGTCCGTGGGTCGTATTTGCGAGCTGAAGGTCGGTTTCAACGAGTGCAGGACAGACGTAGGTCACCCGGAGTAGGGTTGGTCACAGGTTTGAACCTGAGGGATCCACGTATACGGGCTTGAACTTGTTTGAACTTGGGCGTAGTCACGAAATGTATGACGAGTTGGATGACGAGATAGATATTGACGAATATCTGCCACCACTTGAGAGGGAATGCAAAGCCCGACGATAAACTACACGGGGACAAAAATTAGCTGATGTAGAGTCTATCATCATAAACATTCGAGACGAACGCAGGATATTTCCACAGTTGCGTCAAGTGTGGTTGCAAGTTTATTGCGATATCCTTGATAGATGTTGGCAGTATAACCATGAACTTCCGGTTTAGGAGTCTGCAGGCGTCCTGCGCGTAATAGAAGATCATGTCTATCACTACCACGTCCGAGTCTGGCTTGACGGTCGTGACGATTCCCTACATTCGATACAAACGTATTTGTACTTGTTGTCGAAAAATGATAGGGGCTGATCTTTCCCACGAAATACGACGGGGTAATTTGCATAGGGAATGGGGCTGACCATTTACGCTGCGACTAGGCGAGCGCGTGCTAGTAGGGGCGCTCGTTTGCGCAGGGACGGGGTGCAGCGAGCTCTCGCGCAGAGTAGTAGGGTAACCGGAGCGCTCGTGCACCACACTGGCAGGCCGTTTCAAGTTGCACGTGGGGCTCGCTAATCATTTGCGCAAGAACGGGGCCAACGGTTTATGCATGGATAGGGCATTTGTACACATCACCCTCGAGTGCATAATCCTCTCTGGATGGCACACGGACATGAATACTAATACTACATAATATATCAGAACAGCCTGTTTCTGGAGTGTGACCAGTAACCTTTCGAGTCGAGATGGAACATAGATTATATTTTTAAATCTTCGTTTAGCGTCCGCCGGGGAAATGAACCATGTTGAACAGACACGGACATCTCTTGGATGAAAGGGTATTAACTTTTCTTTGCCTGGGCAATAGCTTGGGCCTGTCGCAACGATCCAGCAATATGTCCGTACAAATCCCACATCAACCAAAGGGGAACAAAGACCCAGCTGCAATCGAGGCCGGTCATCAATCACGAAACCTCCAATCTGCGAGCGAGCACCACTTACATGATATTCATAAACTACTAGAATGATAAGAATCCCGAAGCAGCCAAATTTCTCTTGGATGTTTTCAAAACCGCCTGTCTTGTTTGTCTCCATATCTGAATTGCAAGAGTGAGCGTATCGTTGAAGAAACTGTGAGATGTAGAGCAGTAGTCACCGTGGGGCGAGGGAGGAAGTGGAAGAAGTTGACGACGTCGATCGATCTACTTCCGATATCCGCTCCTAGCAGGTCCAGTGGCAGTGAGTTACTAGCCCCGACGATTCCGGGACGATAGAACATAATTTCAAACGCGATTTTTCCGTGCTTCTTTCGGAGTTAATACTCTCAGAACGGGCCGGACTCGGAGCACATCCTCAGTCGTAGATGATGTTGTCGTGGCGAAGAGTTTTCCTCTTTTCGGATGGTATCTGCACCCCTAATATCTCGAGGGCAGGGTACCTAATATGCAAAGTGACCTCGAGATCATTGCTGTATGCTCGTAGTATAACACATCTACTTGGTGGGGAAGGAAAACAAAGTCATTGATATAGACACTACATGGCGTATTATGCAGTACATGACTGCCAGATCTCCACAGACCATCCAGTGAAGGAACACATGTTTAAAAATGGTCGTAGTAGTACCCGAGGCGACGTACTCCGAATCATATGTTCGATTATTTCGGCAGGAGGCGGCTCTCTGAGACGGCCACTCAGAACATGATACGTACATTGGTTGCGAGCACTTTGTGTAATTTCGTATATGGGTCCGACATTGTCAAAGTTCCTACGTTGACCCATCATCAACGAACAGAGCCTGACAAGCTGAAGGGTAGTAAAAAGAGGTCACGCGGACTCACCGAACAGAGGCTCCGACGTGGTTGCATCTAGTGCATAGATGAATGGTCTTGTTTCGCACCGTCCTACTACCATATTCCCTTTCCCTTTCCTCGGCATTGGAGGTGAATGCGGCAACAAACCAACGTATCTTGGATACCTACCAATAGAAATCGGATGGTACATATAAAGGTTGACATCAGGTTATCAGGTCATTCCATGCTCGGAGTATCTTGAGGTCCACACCTAGTTCAGATTCAGTGTGCACCACGAGATATTCGTGGTCCCTTATTCCTGTAACACAAAATGATGGGGCTCACCAACTTCGGAAACATGCTGTCACGGTTTCATCCTTGTGCTCGAATTTGAATGATAGACGTGAACTAAAAATTACTCAAAGCAAACTGATGAGCGATCGCAATAAGTACAACTGCCCTTTCGCCGACAACAGCCTCCTTTCATGACAACCTTGGCATTTGCGATGTTTTTACAGCTAAGGGATACCAAGGCGTGTGCGGATTTGCTTGGAACATATGCACCGAGTGAGGGGATGGTATAGAGCAAGTTCTGATTCCTTTCCTTTCCTTCCTTTCCTTTTACAGTCTGGTCTCCTACAGACGGTCACTTGTGGCGCGCGGAGCTGCGGAGAAGAACAAAAACAAGAACGCTGCGTCGGTTGCATATCCGGGCGAGAACGCGGAGCTGTTCGAGGAGGTGTGGGAGGAGACGTTGAGCGAGAGGAGGTTCGAGCTCCATGTGTGGGATGGTGCACAAGGTGCAGAGTTGAGCATGTTTCTGATGATGGTGTGCGGTGCATGAATCCTGTGTTGGAGGCTCCGTGAGAGACTTGGACGAGAGCAACGTAACGCCAAGGGCGAACAGAGGGATGAAAGTGGTCTAGGGTGTCAGCGCAACTGATGGAAGAGCAGGGAGCATTGTCGCCCATGCGCATCACGAACAAGGACGACGGCGGCGGCGATGATGAGTAAGGCTGCTGGGCGTGGGCGTCGCGAGACAAGGGCGAAAGCGACGAGTCGTGAGTCAGGGGTGTACATGCGTGCGCGTCGTCTACCCAGAGCGACGGCGAGGACAAGGACGAGGGAGGGAGTGGGAGGGACGGTGACGCGGGATCTTGCAATCGGATGCGGGAGGAATTCAAGCAATAAATCGAAACCTTGCAAAGGCATTGTGCAGGGTCGTGGATCATCGATCATCCCACTGAGCCCGATCCCGACAGACGACGTAGTTGGGTGACGTGCCAGTGGGAGGACCAAGTTGCCACCATGTTTCATGTAAAACGCACCAACGATACGATCGACAATACTGCAACGAACCATTGATTATCAGCAAAGAGCAGATGAATATATTGTATTGACTAATTGGTTTTAAGTGAGGCGCTATGCCGCGAGGCTGCAGGGCGAGAGAACATGGCGGGCGGGGTCTGTGGGTTGAGCGCTGAGTTCTGAGCACAGAGTGTCTGGCGCGGCGAACTCGACGAGGAATTAGCGGACTGCGAGAGTAATCGGGAATGGAATCTGTGGGAAATGGATGAGTACGGTCCACCGATTAGGAAGCACTCACCGAAGAAGTGTGTCACAGGTGCGCGGAGAAAAAGCACAACCGTCCGATTCCACCCAGTTTCGCGAGCTTTTCTTCGATACGATTTGCTACCTCACTTCGTCACAAGTGGCCGCCACTACCGGAGTCCAGAACGAAGCCGCAAGTGACCGCTAGGGAGATGTACACGTTATGCAAGAAGAGAAGGCGAGGAAACAATGCTGCTGTGAAACGAGGGAAGGCATATCAATGCATAATCCGGCAAAACAAACAAAATGGACACGATGAAACGATGAAGCAAGGTGCACGAAACGAAGCCAACAGGAAAAGAAAATATGCGAATGAACGGAGATCTACGATAGATGTGTGTGTGCGTGAAGAATGACGGGCAGTCAAGATATAAATCAAAATTCAAGATGAACACAAGAAAAACGTCGTCGTTCAAGCATCACCAAAAAAAAACCAAACACGCGTATGACGTCCAGAGGAAAATAGCGTACAGTTTACCGCATACGTTATTCGCGCTCGGACACGACAAACGCGGATTCCAACGGAACCGGCTCGCCAGGATGTGCTGTCTCGCGCCAATTTCCGACAAATTTTTGACTCCCAACGACGTAACCAGTCCCTGACACCAAGGGGTGCATTCGTGGGTTGAGCCTATGACGGACCAACGTCAGATACATGCCATTTGCTTCCAGCGGAACAGGAGACGGCGCCTAAATCACTCACGAGAACACGGATAAGCGCGACGAGACCATCCCATTGGCGAACACGACCATAGAACTTGTAGTGGTGCCAAGCCTGGCCGTGCCGAACGTCCGTCTAGGAAGGACATCCGTGAGAACAAAATCGTAAAGAATCGGGAGAAAGGAAGAAGGTACCTCGCCAACTAGGACGATATCGAGGATACCGTCACATTTCCGTCCGATTTCAAGTCCGTGCCCATCCCCGGTTCCATGTCCACGTCCGAGTCTGCATCACTTGCACCGTCGTTCATGCTGTCTCCCTCGTCCGCCGAGGCATGCATTGAAATAGCGCTCGTCATTTTCCCGAAATATCATATCGGACGTTGCTGACCTCCTGAAATCGCGTCGCGCTTTGGATACCGCCGAAAGCGACGGCTTAGTTGAAATCAACACCCATGCAATGGTATTCATGGAGGCGCATGAAGACGGGCGTGGTGGCGAAGCCAACGGACTACTCGCTAAAGTTTGAAAGCATGTGATTTGCATGAAGTTTTCATGGAGGCCATTGTCAGGATACTAGGGGATACACAATCGTTAGATCACAGATGGGACTGGAGAGGGAGAAACGAACGATCATTCTGCCTTGCCAGAGACCGCTGAGCAGACCGGGCGTGGTGGGTATGTTTGGAGGAAACATGGTTGAAGATGGAGTTGCAGTCGGCGAGGCGGTTACAGTCGTCGTCCCATCGGGCACTGGGGGTGAGCCTCGAGAGAGCAGCTGGAGGGAGCAAGTCGTGATCCTGTCAATGATTTGGGACCACCAGTCCGAAGGTGAGGTGGGGAGGAACTATTGTGCTCCTGGATGTGCTCCTAGGTGGGGCTGAATTTTCCCACGAAATACGACGGGGTAATTTGCCTAGGGAATGGGGCTGACCATTTACGCCGCGACTAGGCAAGCGCGTGCTAGTTACTAGGGGCGCTCGTTTGCGCAGGGACGGAGTGCAGCGAGCTCTCGCGCAGAGTAGTAGGGTAACCGGAGCGCTCGTGCACCACAGTAGTTGGCCGTCATAAAATGTCACACTAGTCACTGGGGTGGCAGCTCGGTCCCAAGTTGGTAAGTGGTAGTATGTACCCGCGAAAGTTTGTGATGGGCAATCGCACCATTCCTTTTCCGTCGTTGCTCATTTCTCAGTAACAGCTTGGAAGCCATGTATTGGAAACGGACGGAGGACGGGCTAAAGTACATAAAAATCACAGTGAGTACTCTTGACAGTTCAGAGTATATTTTCTCCTATGGGAGCAAGAAATGCGGTGTGCATACAGACTGCAACAAAGAAAACGCAATCATACAAAGGAAATTGGGTCGAACAACCATCAGAGCGGGCGACACGAACAGTGTAGTAGCATACAATAAAAGCAAGAGTGGTCAACAAGACAAGGAACGAAGAAGAGATATACCTTTGCGATGCATCAGGGCAGACATATTGTGTTGAGCATACTAGTCCTTGGCGTGAGGATCGCGCGAAGGGCTACTGTGCCCAGATAGAAGCGGCGACGGCAGCCACCCAGGTGTGATGAGGCCGCTGCCACCTGCGCCAAACACGAAGCCACCACTCAACCCTTTCATGCCGTCCGAATAGCCTGTTGCGATAGCGTTCGTCAACCGCATCAAAGGCAAAGGTAAACGTGTAACATTAACGTACCAGGCACAAGGACACTGTCCCAAAAACCGTTGCTGAAAATAGTCTCCATAGACAGCATCCCATTCCTTCGTCGGATGCTGGCAAAGTAGCCATGGTTGGCGGGAATGTCGACATGTCTGCCACGGGCCGCATCTCGCCAGCGAACTGAAAGTCGTTGCCATTCATCGACATCGTTGGTGCAAAGAGGCTCAAATCATTTTGATCGACTGCCTCATCAACTAGCGACCTCGGGCGGCGGTTGAAGTTGCTGTTGGGACAGCTGCTCGGTCCCATCAGTCCGTGCGGATATGAGCGCCCGGAGGAATGTGTTGTACAGCGCCGGCCCGGGAGTATGGTGCGAGTTGACATCGATATCACCGAACGCCGTCGCGATGTCTTTCACGAGGTCGATGATCTTTTGCTTATTCTCCATATATTGCTGGAATTCCGGCCGCATGAGCTGACAAGGCAATTCAGATAGCAGCAATCAACTCCCTGACGTTACCTGGAGCAAACTCAAGACAGCATAGGACAAAAATACAAAGTGCGAGTCAGGTGAGTATCTAAGAAAACCTCGTGGTGCGAGTTCGTCGCGTGCAATGACAGCAACGTTTGTCGCTGAAGCGTGGCACTTTGAGAAGAAGTACGGGATATCGACAGGAGAGCGTTCGATGGCGTTTTGGAGTCCGAAGAAGTGGATGAGGAGCTGGTAGTAATGGAAGTAAACTTGTTATAACCGGACGGGCATTCGTCCATTCATGCAACCAGGTCACTATCTGCTGTTGTTCGAAAGTCTTGATTACCAATAGACAGTCACAGTCCGATTGGAGACCGGGGGGTGTGCTAGTGCCATAGTACAAGAGATCCAAGCTACGAGACACGATACGGTGAAGTTGGAAGACAACCTCAATCGGCTGGCTAGGCGAGGGTGGGAGAAAAATAGACTCACAACAGAGCTGCACTGGCAAGTACTCGGTCACCACGCAGAGCTACCGGGGAAGTGATTCATTGGATGACATTACGTATAACAAAGCTACGAAGATCAGAATCATTTTAGTCAGGCCAATCACACATTTGAACAGAAATACACACTCTTCCCGTATCAAATGGGGTTTTCCCACCTGAGCACTTGTGCTCCGGTCGAGTGCAAAGCACAGGAGCCATGTACGTTCGCGGTTATGTACTTCCTTGTCACGCGCGCGGCCATCCTGAGTATCATGGCTCGTCACCGCCGTTTTGCGGTGCAAATTCAAGTCGGTAGCCATCCTTGAATGGCCATGTCAGGAAAAACAACGACGCAACGAGGATACTGACCGGATCGCCATCCCCAGCAGCAACCAAGTTTTGTCATACTCGTGCACGATTTCAAGAGATTTATATCTTCGAGCGGGTACGGTGAAAGCGAGTTTTTGGGCGAGCTCCGCGAGTCGTGCATGCCTCTGGGCGGTGGGTATAGAACTTGGAGGCGATAGCGCATACTATTTCCGACGGGTGAGAGCTGTATCGGAGGAAGCAGAAGTGACATACTTGACGTTAAGCAAGAAGGGAGATCTCGAGCAAACAAGGGCAGGTGTATGGAATTCTTGATCCAAGAGATGCCAATGCATCTGTCAGCCACATTTCCACGGTTTTGTAACATCATGCCGGAGGTTCATATGACTAAAGTAGCTGATAGAGAATGGAAGTTGATTTAGAACTGGATGCAAAAGAAGACGAGGTACCAACATATTAAACAACGCAACCACCACGTCGGTGTTCACGAAGCTCAGCATTTCGGGCTGTATCTGCCTCTCGATGTACAGCCGCCTGAGCGGCAAGATGGACATCGGACCTAACAAGTGAGCGGCGTGGCACAGCATTGTATGAAGAGACGTGAGACCTGGTTTGAAGTATTTGTCGCTGGCAACGCCGAGTCGGCGATCTGAATCGGCATCGGTCGGACGGGCTGTGAATGAAGCGGTGACTCCGTTGACTTTCCGTTTTGCGAGACTCGCTTCTACAAGGAGTCCCAGCGGGGTCAGCGAGTTTTGGGGAAGGCAATGTAATTTTGAAGAAGATGGTGAACGTGTAGTCTCCGGTGGTGGACTTGGCTCATATTTGAGTCAGAATGTGCTTACCACCCTCATCGGAACAGCCCTCTGGAGTCGCTGGGCCAAGGCGGAACCCGATCTGTCGGTCACTCATCCGGACTCGGGCACGGTTTGTAAAAAGCTGCCCAAATGCGATCGCCTCCACTGAGGGGATCGGGGAGCAACAGCTCCTGTCGTCGAACTTGCACAACTGGTGCCCGGGTGCAAATACGTTCGCGAGCGCGATCTAGGTCTCCGTCTGGTCGGACAGACTGGCTCCATTAGTAGTTACCCAAGTAGAGATAGTACACCGTGCATACCGCCGAAACCGGTATTCATCGTCGACTTTATTACACGACTGTCAGTTCAACCAGTAAGTAATACCAATAATACTGACTTGCTAGCCCCGATTTGGGAACGAGTAAAAGAAGACGCCCACTGAGCAACACGAGCGTATGGATTTCTTAGTTATTGTGACTTGGTGGCTCGACTAAAAATCAAGGGTCTAGCAGGTGAATCACTACAACGCCAACGAGTGACACGCGCGACGCACCTAGTGATTCGCCGACGCGTGCTTCGTACCCAGCAGAGCGAGCATGGCCACGACCTGCTGCAGCGCCGGCAATAACTGATGATACCGCTTGACTCGGATCACATGATAAAAACGAACTTTGGTCTACGAGCGCGTGAACCGGACCGGATCCATCAACGGTCGTGTTCCCATGTCGGATGAAGATGGTCGGGGAAATACCGCCGCGAGCTACGCATGACTGCGGGAACCTCCAATGACGCATCGTCTTCTTCGGCCTTCTCAGTGACATTCACCTGAAAAGTTTCACGAGTTTACTTTCTCCAGGTTCTTCTGAAGGCGACGTATCGTAGACAGCCACGATAGCAGATGCAGCCTCCCCATTGTCCTCCGAACTCCCATTAGACTCGACCTCTATGACCTCAATGGGGCGATGGGAGGATGGACGCAAAGCACTGATATCGTATGATACTCTCCTACCCTCTAGCGCGAAAGAAAAATTTGATGGACCCCGCGAGTGAGATGGGAACGTTATCGACGACCTAGAACTTCTTGGTGGGCAACGCGGAAACGGAAGAGGGCTGACCCAGCTGTCTCCATCAGCGTATCCTGAATCAATTGAATCCCCTCTTTTCAGCCTAGAACCCGATGACGCAATAGATATTGGCTGGAGCTTGGCGAAGAGATAAACGGGAGACAGTACTAGGTCGGTCGTACCATCCTCAATTGGATTAGCGACAGAAGAGTCCCCAAAGAGATTTTCCGGCGAAGACGGTAACAGCGACGAGCCGACGAGTTCTTCGACTTGACCTTGTCCAAGTCTGCAAGCGTGACAGGCCTGCATTCATAACCATGATTGTATCCCAGTCTGGGTCGAATGGCAAGGACACTCGGTTAGCAGGCGCGATCATAGGATCCAACTTACACTGCGTACCTCGTCTGTCCGTCGATACCACCAGGTTTGAAGAACTCAGGACGACGCAGAAGACTCACAACCACTGCGCCACCAATAACGATGTTTTGCACAAGACCGTACTTGCCACGCTTGTCTGAGGTATTGAAAAGACCTGGCGCTTGCATTGGACCGGCCCCTGTGCGTCACATTAGTACCCAATGTGAAGCTGAGCACGACAATGCATCGACTCACATTCCCGGAGCTGCACTGTTGATCGCGAGTCAGTAAAAGTGCCTTGCATCGAGTGGAAACATACTAGCGATATAGAAATGCATGCCCAGACCCGTAGCACCAAGGGGGTGCCCTTTAGCTTCAAGTCCACCACTCGGGTTCACGACGTATTTTCCACCGTACTGTGCGCAGACATGCGTTCAAATACGCTCATGAAAGGAGAACTGTGGAACTAACCGTGTCATCGCCCCCGTCTACCAGCTTATGAGCTGCGTCGGGGGCACAAAGTCCAAGCGCGGGATACGTTATGAGCTGGGGAGTGGGTCATTCATAAATAGTGCCGAGCACAGACTAAAGGATACATGCCTCATTGCAAGAAAAGCAATCATGGAGTTCCACCACCCCGACCTCATCTCGTCCCTGCCCAGGTGAGAAACCGGCTTGCGCAAAGACTTTGTCGGCACATTTTTTCGTCATACCGTACCCGACTACTTACATTGCACTCCCGGACTCGAATGCAATGGGGTGATCGGTCACGAGTCCTTGCGCAACAATCTCGATGGCCTGGTTCTCGAGCTTGTGCGCATGCACAAAGTCCTCTGATGCAACAAGCAGCAGGCGAAACCTTCCTGCGAAGAAAAATTAGCAATTGCTACAGAGGGGGACAGTGAAACTTGCCGATGTCGGACTACACATGAACTTGGTCAGCTGATTGTTAATCTTGGGCGCATTAAGAACCTGTTCTTCGGTCCATCCATTTCGGAACTGCGAGTATGGGTTGTTGACCGAATGCTTGTGGTTCTTCGCGGCTGTCGTGCCATCGCTCTTCAGCAAGTGCACAGGAAGCTGGGCGCCAAACACGGTGGAACACACCTATCTTGGCAAAATGAGTGACATCTGCTCCGTACTTCTCACAGTATTCCTGGCCTGCGTTGGCGAACATCCTCGGAGCGCCTGGTCCATGGTTCTTCCCCGTCTTCGAGTCGGTCTCCAATTCAGATGATTTGGCGCCAAAGAGTGCGGTCGGAGAAGTACGATCGGGAAAGTTGGTTCCTAGACTTCCTGGAGCCATACGTTCGAATCCAAGTGCGAGTGCACATTCCACAAGGGAGGACTTGACTAAGTTGTTGGCATTGAAGAGGGCGGTGCTCCCAGTAGAACAGTTGTTATTGACATTCGTGATCGGGATGCCTGTCATGCCGAGGTTATAGAGGGCGCGCTGTAGGAGCTGAGATGCCAGGAGCAAAGAAAAGGGACGAGAAGGTAGACTGTCTGTCTGGCATCAACACGGTAGAACCGTCGTCGTCGTCGACATTCCTTGGCGGCTTCCGACCCTGCTTCAATGTTTGCCGTAGTATCCTCCACGAGATATGATGCGGCGCCCCCATCGGGGAGTTCCCCGCGAACTGGCTGGAACTCGGCGAATAGCTGACCAACCACTTCGGGCAATACAACATCCATTCGTCCCACGAATGGATCAACCATTGGAAGTATCTTCAAATTCATCGGACTGAAGAACCAAAGACTGGTCCGCACTACTGGAAGCGGCTGCACTTCGGGACCGCTGAATGGGGTCTTCGGAGATGATAGGCGTATTGGGAGGAGAGCCAATGACGTCGGAAAGCACGGACAATAGTCCTGAATAGCGCGACGAGTCTTTGATAGAGCCTGGTGAATTGTGTGAACTTGGTTGGCTGACCGAACGGGGGCTGGCAGAGTCGACGACGACGGAAGGAGGATCGAAAAGGGCTTGGAAGGCTGTTTGACCTGGGTAGTCCTGAGTAGGGGCTGATGGACAACGCTCCTCACTTTGATATCATGAAGAAAATTGCACAAGTCTGCAAAGAGACGTCGTCCTTGAGAGAAAAACGGACACGGCCGTGCTATTAGGAAGGGTCAGTGGCGGGGAATGATGGACGGAGAAGATAGACTTGCTGACGTTGTTGAGAATTTTGTTCCCCTCCGTGACCACGGACTAAGCCGAATCCGTCTTTACATACCACGAAGTTCGAAGGCATTGTTGATAGTATCGAGGATACAGCGGTAGTTGATATGGAAGTATCTGACTCCGTTGAAGAATAACATTTGTAACTTGATGCAAGATGAATTGGTTTATGACATGTTAGTTGCTATTCTAATGCTACACATCATGTCATGCCCGCTGAGCAGTACAAAACACTACATTGACATGGAATACTTAGTTATATATGTTAGGTCGGAATGTCCAAAGTAGGGTCCTTCCGGAGTGCTCGTGAATGTGCCATTATCAGATCCCATGCAGGGTTATCCGTTAATCATGCGGATCCGTGATCAGTCAATGATTTCACGTGGTGTTATAAAGCAGTGGCGCTCGATTGGAAGCGTTGCTCGGTGTTATTGTCAACAAGCGGCGACGGTGGGCGAGAGGTACCAGTTGGGTGAGTAGCGTGACGCGGCAGCGTTTCCAGGGGCTTGGAGATGAGGAAACCTAGAAGACATATTATTCTCGCGAGTCAACGGGCAGTGGTGACGACAAACCTTTCAAACCCTTCTCACCCTGACGCCCAAAACGGTATCCAGCACGGCTCACACACCCCGAGTTAGCATAGTCGGGGAGGTCACTACTCATTCGGTGGAGGAAGTGTAGGTCCGTCCTGATGCCGAAGTAATGGAGCGATCAAGGTACGTAGAAGGAGGCAAGTGTGTGGGAAGTGTGTCCTCAAGCCCAGCGCGCCATGCCTTGATGGCGCGTCTTTGCTTTACCGACTGGCGGAAGATAAGACCAAGGAGCATGTTGAGACAGCCGATGGCAAAAAGGAAGAAGGCAGCAACGAGCGTGAAGTCGTCAACGTGTTGGGAAAGAACAGAAGCTCCGATCCTGAACGGCACCATGCAAGGTGTCATACTTGAATGGCAACTGTTGCGCATCATATCAAATTGCTGCTCCATCGGAAAGCAAAAAAAGAACTTACTTTGAGAACCAAAATGTGGAACAAGCGAATCATCGTTCCCAGAATATATCATGACCGTCACGCTGTGCTCCGTACAATTCGTCACAAGATCAGTTAGGAATGTCATTGGTCTGACCTCTCCAGATGAGCAAATATGCAGAGCTCATGTGCAGGACTCACACAGGGCCTAGAGAGTAGCGGGTAAATGATGATGTGCAGCTAAATTAAGGATAGAAGCTCACTTGGGTCATGGAAGCTATTAGCTGAAAAAGCATAAATTCACTGTAAACCAACACAAAGAATGGCTTACAACCGGAGTCGTTTGTCTTTGGAAATGAGGAAACAGATTCCAACCAGTCCTTGCTTGTGGGTGCATGGAGCGCAGCACGCGTTGAGGGGTCTGAGGAGATGTACAATCAAAACCACCCAGTAATTCCACGAGTTGTACGAACCATTGAGAAAAACGCTAGCATCCATTACCGCTTGAGCGCTTAGGGCATCGGGAATATTGTATACATCAAAATCCTGGGCCGACGCTGACGGACGAGATCAAATATGAGCACGACCCGAAGCAAGGGAGACTTACACCAAGGAAAAGTAAAATTGATAGCATAATCGATCATCTCGTCATAGATGTCACAAAGATAATACGGGTCGATCGTGCCGTTCGGCCGACCGGACAAGTCCCATCCCCACATATCGCGCGCACGAAGTCTCTCGTGGTGCGTCAGTAAATTTCTCTTTCTCAACCGAGTAGATTGCTTATTCTGTATATCAGAAATGACCCCTTGCATTGTGACTTTAGAGCTGGATTTCCCAGGGGTACCACTTCCAGAAGTGGCAAACGGCAATGGGGCATTGAAAGTTGGGAAGTGCTCTGGCTGGGGGTACTGCAGCGTTAAATTGAACCCGCAGAGATTGCTCCTAAACGCAATGTTAGATCCCCTGGGGCATCCATCACCGCGTGAAACGCACTGTTCTAGGAAGTACTCAAACACCACTGGATCATACCCAATAAGTTGCGGGTATGTTTCCAACACGCTGACCACAGGTAATAGCACATATGTTTCTAGATCCGTAATCGTTCCGTCTCCAATGGCGATTCTCGTCAGATTAACAGGAGGATTCTCCGTCTCAAACCATGCTTTAGTGATGTATGGCTGAAAAGAATGTTATACGGACTCGCAGGATGAAGATGTAGAACACATACTATATACATCCCAGCATAGCTCTCACCAGTAAGATACAGAGGTCGCGTGGCGAGGTTCGGGAACACTTTTACGAGATTTTCGAGGAATCCCATCTACGGATACTTGGATCAGTACGTCAATGGTTTGGTAGATTTGATGTGGATGCTCACGGAATCGGCACCCATCTGGTCCTCGTCGGCAACTGATCGAGATATGTCAGAACTACTAAACGATAAATAGAACGCAGTTGGCGTGCTCACTTAGGCCGCCGCCGGTATCAACTATGCTGAATCCAGTTCCACTGATGGGAGTACGTAAATCCACCATCATAAAGACAACGGTCGACGTACACTGGTTGGTCTATGTACACATAATCGGCAACAGTGGTCCATGGATACTGATTTTCAGCCGCAGAATAATTACTCAAGATGTTGATGGGACCATGCTGAGCCAGACACGTCAACAGCCTCGAATGCGCAGGAATAGCCAGCATAGACGAACGTACCTCAAACAAAAGTCCAACGAGACTCGAAGAGCCAGGACTATACGGGATCATTAAGTGTACAGCATATATGCACTCGTGGACTCACCCTCCATTCAACCAGATCCCCCAAGGCTCAGTACTATTCTCGGTGAAGGATCCGTTTGGAGATTCGAATGCCCAAAAGAATAGGGTATTATTAGGGTGCCCCGTTCTCTGGACGGGGAGATTTCCAGCCCAGTTCCGAGAAAGGGGCCATGTCACGTTTGGGAGGCTTTCTGTCGCCTGAAAGTCTGCGATAACAACAACGTTCATGACGTGAAAGGAGCACACAATTGAGGACGCACAGTTCTGCCATTCTGGACTGTAATCACCGGTTGGCATACCAGGATACACGTGAGGCCAGCTATTATTTGGAGCTGGAGCTATTTGGGCTTGCACGGATGCGAGCAACGAGAGGGCGATTGGCAAGAGCACGAGGGATGGTGGCCGGGACATGGGAGGAGAGCGAAGCACGAACGAGGGAGAGAGAGTCCAAGTGCCCGCAAATCAACTCCGGAATTCCCAGTGGGTTAAATTTTCGTGACTCTCATTGAGTATAAATCCGATTCTACCTTGCAGGCGATAATAAGGTAGGATCTTGTGCAAAATGTCAAGTGCAATATCTGACTTACTGTGACAGGTTCGATCGGGTCGCAATTGACATGAAATCGTGTGCTCTTATACTGGCAATGGCATTCCAACTGCTGGCGCCGTGCGACGAGAGAGTAGTAACTTGATTCAATGACACCTCATATGAAACAGAGCCGCCGGTTTTGTCCAAAATGAACTTGCCGGAACTTCTCACGATCACGAGACATGAATATGAAAAGGTGTCTTGCCGACCTTGGTCCCAATTTACTGGCCGTGAGGTAGCTTTCGACGACAGGAACATTGATATGATTATAGTATTTACTTGGGGGGGCAGGGGCGCATACGGAAAAGAGAAGTTGAGCGCTCCTGCCTTCAATCTCAATGATGTACATCCTTTTTTCACTGGGACTTTGCCAATGATGGATCAAACTTTTCAGCAGCATGCAACCGATCCTGAGTGTCCGAAGAAATATGCCACAAAATTCGCTTCATAAGCCTCAGTCACGTTCTTCCACTCGTTTTCGCAGGCATGTCTTCCAACGCATTCCGCACACCACTTGTCCATATCCCCAACTCCTTCTCCAACGCCACGATGCTCTCCCTCACCTCCTGGCCCACCTCACTGCCCTCATTCTCCCGACCGAACCCGACCAGTAACTCGTTCCTCGCCCTCAACAGCGTCTCAGATGCAATTTTGAGCCTCGTTGGTCCGCTGGGAGGAAATGTCATTGTCTGAGACGGCGTCGATGGCGACGGCTCGTCTACGGCGAGCAGCTTACCCAATTCAGCGAGTGCGACGCCGCGCACCGGATGTCCTTGGTCCAGCACAGCGGACAGCCCCGTGAAGTGCTTGGCCGCCGTGCATATGCTCTCGTTCAAGACCTCCTGCGAGATGTTGTCGGAGAATGGAGCGAGCAACAACGACTGGTGAAGCTTCAACAACGTGAGGAGGGGATGACATGAAGAAAGTAAGCCCACCGAGGTCAAAATTGGTATAATATTTGTGGTCAACTGCTTCGCCTTGGCATAGTCTACAGAATAGAGAGCGTCATAAACGAGACAGAAGAAACAGATGAGTGAATAACTGTACCACTCGATTGGAGACTCGTTGCTTTATCTAGGGCTTCTTGTCCAATGCGGACTGCATCGATGACAGCATCAGGATCGGTGATTGCAGCTTTACAAGATGAACACCGAGAAACTAGGTTATCTGTCTTTCACGGTCAGAAAATGTGGCTTATATCGACCATTTATGTACCTTCGTCTGGGGCGGGACAGGTGCCACCGCAACTATTTCGGGCACGACAGGGCTTCCCGAGGGTCAAAGACGGTGGGCGTTGGCGTGCATAGCGTGCATTGACAGATAAAATTGTAAGTTTCTTCGAGGATCTTTTGTCTTTGCGCCACTGGGAGCGTCGTGTCGATGTAAGCTATCGAAACCTAGGACAAAATGATATAGGTGACTGTTGAAAGTCTCTGCAGTGGGGTGCGACATACCTCCTCTCCGATTACGATATCTCGTAGAGCGATAATATTCATAATTGGTTCTTTTCCTCTCGTCCTACCGCTGCGAGGGAACACAACAACCGCGTTTGGAAGGCACGAATAATTCGCGAAAGCGACAAGCGGAGAGATAGTGACCCCCAATAGGTGTGAGTGAGGGTGAAGTGAGGGCGAATGTGTTGGTGATGAACTAGGACGTAGATCGAATTGGCAGGGCAAAAAGGAACAAGCAAGCTCGACACTTACCCTCGAGATCATATCCACAAGGTCGCCTGCAGACATGATGCCAAATTCTTCGAGGTCAGAAGGTGCTGTCAGACCAAGGAATCGGACCACCGAATGGGCCAGATGGGTATGAGCTTCGACGGAGGCAGGTTGCTGCGGTGATACTTTGTCTGAGTTATCATTTCCTCGTTCAGCAACGAAAAGTTGCAGCGATGATGTGTACGTCGAGCTTGCTGTGCTGGAGATGAAGGAGGGCGAGCGCAAGGCTGCAGAACGGGTGGCGGGTAAGGGGGAATAGATCGCGATCTCCGGTAATCCCAATACAGCCAGTCTGCAGCACCCACATATTACTGCGTTGACGTGAACAAAACAACTGTGTGAACTGAAAGAAAGCACCCACACCGCACCGTGTTCATCTCATAATTGTGAGCAGTCGAGATGTAACGGTTCCACCCACTCCTTGACCAATATACCGTCATGAAAGCTGATCGAGATCGATGCTTTCATTGGAATTCAGAAGGGGAGAGTGTCTGGTAAGCGGTATGGCTATACCACCCTACTTGCGATGGTTTGCGCCGGGACGACGGACACACAGCAAAGGGAGAGGTCCTCGTCCTCGTCGTGTCCGAGCCCTCAAAAGGACAAACGCGCTAAGTTGTCAGCAATCCGAGAGCAGGAATTCGGGTTGGATGCCGTAAGAAATGCATGAGATGGACGACAAGATGGAACTAGTCCTGGATGGACATACTTATCTGCCTTATAAGCCTTCAGAAGCACCTGCCAACCTGGAACGCACGGGCCCGAGTAGAGTTTTCAGGCGATTTCGACTCTCCGTAGAGGGAGATACTGTGATGTTGCTATGATAGCAACCCCGTTTGATCTGCGATCTATGTTTCATTCCCCCGGAGTAGAGCTTCCGAGCCCAACAGACGAACGCAGATCGCCTCATCTCTGTTCACCGCCGACGTTCCTTCCTGGATGATCCTCCATAGAACCGTACGTCTCAACTCCCCTATGGTCACGTAGCCGCTCAGTCCCGTCAGGCCTCAGCGCCTTTCAGTCCTCTTCATACACTGTTCGAGCATTACGACCAGACCATTGATTTTATCGTTATACTCTTTGCGATTGCGTTCGTCTATTTCATGTTTCCGGAAACTTCGGGCCGCACGCTCGAAGAGCTATCATTTTGTAAGTGTAATAAATCCTCTCAACGGCGTTCCAAACACAGTACCTGGCATTTGAGCGCACCTCATCAACGTCCTCTCCAGACGAATGCGAAAAGCTGACACTTACGTGATATAACATCTCCAACCTATCGGTCAATCCCATTGACTTCAGAAGTTACGAATAAACTCATATAAACAATGGACGTACCCATGGCGTCGATCCAGATAGGATTAACAGCTGGGCGAAGTACGCTCCGCTATGATGGCCCACCGCTCATATAAGGCGATTCCACTGGCTCGGACCTGGAAAGGGAAAATCTGCACCAAGAAGTCTATTTAGATTCGAGTCCATGTTGTCGCACGAAAATAGGGTGAAGATGACAATTCTACCAGTGGTGCAATACTTACCACGTCCAAGGCCGAACGCTAGGTTGTAAGTTGGACTGTGTAAAAAGACGAGACTACAGAACATGAAGTGTGAATAACATCAGACACGGCATTTTCATAGAACTTGACACTCACAGTGCTAGTACCACCTGAGCAGACAGTTTCCTTTGAGTGAGTGAATAGTCCGCGCTAGCTGTAACAAAAGCCAGGAGTATGATGAATAAAGAAATGGTGCAAGCCTAGGGTTGGGCAAAATGAAAGTAGTTCGAAAACATCACTCAGCAAGTACATCTTGCTTCGAGGACGATCAATACAATAAGTGTACCATTAACTAATTTCCAAGAAACCTTAGCAAGGTTGATTATATTCTTCGTTCGGTTATCGTGGATACCAATGTTGTCCAAGATTAGGGAAAGGAAATGCCTGTCAGCAAGATGAGCAGATAGTATAAGATATCATGGACAATGGCAGAGCTTACTAAATCAATGCAGATCCACTCAACGGGGTGCACAGACCAAGGAATGTCGTGATGATGATCCGCCTTCGCATGCCTGGAGTTGAAAACATCTTCTCGGGGTTCATCTGGGAGATCACCTGTCCTGCGATCCTCCACCCCCGATTACTGGTCATGGCAAAGATCCCAAGGGTCACGGCAGCAGCAAGGATGGAAGGAACCGAGGGTAGATTAGCTTATAGTGACCCCTCGCAGTTGGTGACGATGTTAATTTAACGAGATAATAAGAAACACGGCAAAGACGACCCACGACGACATGTTCCTCAGGATGAGAAAATTCTGCATAGTTTAACGAACAAATCGGCGAGATAAAATCACATCGACACACCTCCAATCAAAGCGGCTGCAGCGACGACACAGAATACACTGGGAAATCCAAGGATAAAACGAGCAATGACGAACATTGTGACTATCCGATCCTTGTCATGAAAGGCATCGAGGAGGGTTGAAAGACACCACTAACTTACAATTCAGAGCATAGTACCATTGAAGAATACCCCAGCGACAGATATTACACTTCCGAGAAATATTGGATATCGCCTGCCGAACTTGTCGACAAGGAAGGGGGCGAACGGAACAGCAGCAACGTAACTCAACGCCTAGATGGAAGCCATGAGACCGAGAGTGGCGGATTGTAGTCTGTTATTCGAGTTAAATCACTATGGCATCAAACATGGATATACTCTCACATCCGAACCAAGAGGACACAGCCAGGAGGCCGTTTACCATGGACAAGTCGTAACTATTTCCGCATGAAACACAGGGATGTAACTACTTGCCCAGTTGTCATATCGACTCCAATGATGCAGGTCGGAAACATCACTGGCAAGATATAGTATAAGAGTCGAAGGTTGGGTTTTCTGTGCTAGGGAACCTTATCTTGCTGCGCGAGTCGAGACACGATGTCGTCGTTATTTTCCAGTGGAGCATAGCTCAAGTTTGACTTTCAATGTGGCACGTACGTAAGTGGGGGCAATGGCGTGTTGTCATGAAGTTCATTAGTAGGCTTCCCAGGAGTCGGGGACTTGGCGCAAGAGCGCCGCTACGATAGTTACATAAACGAAGCCTTCAACAGAACAATATCAACCGACGAGATATTTTGATCGATCAAGTCGTCACCGGGAGTGTATGGAAATATATACTGCACGCTCTTATTCGTGTGTACTAGTGCTTTGCTACATTGTACGTATCAGATGGTGGTGCGGCGGCACGGTAACGAAGAAGCTCAGGCGAGCATTCCTCCACTGGGAAGGTTTCAGTGAATATTTCCCTTGACGATCATAGTCCTCTTTTTGCCATCAATGATATCCGAACTCGTTACTGTCGAGTAGTTCACAAACGGGGAAAGAGACAGGTGGGACCGTCACTGGTTCTACCCGCTCGATTGGGAACGACTTGGTAACGAAGTTCGATATTCCTTCAAGTTACAAGATACGAGGTAGGTATCTTGCAGAAGTAGTAAGGGCACGACTCTGAGAATAGATTTCAAGCGCTGCCAGAGTTCTTTCATCTGAGCTCCTCACCTGAACAAGGTGCAGACTGCGACGACCTTCTGACATACAACGTGTATGATTCTGGCAGATCTAGAATCAAGTGGGTTCGGGTGACGTTTCATTGCGGATTCACGAGAACATCCATCCGGAGACGAAAGACTTGAGAGGACGCACGCCCCCGCACCGAGGTTGTGCGAAGAATAAGGCATATTTGATAAATTGGGAAACAATAGTACCTCCACCATTTTGCTTCGACCGTTGTGTACTCTTGGAAAGCGAATCGGAAACCATCGGAGAATTGGGATACATTGCGGCCAGAGGTGGGTCAGAGTCATCACTGGAAAAGGAGAGGAGGACGGTTTGCATAATGCCGTTGTCTGAGATGCCGAAATTCTGACCATGAAATCGCCTACTGATGATACCCAGCTCAACATGCGAGACGGCGAAACCAGAAACGGTTTTAGCCAATACAATTCGAAGTTTCGATGCCACTGTGGCTCGGTGGGGCATTTTATGTTGGTAGACATGAGTTCGGGGTGACGGTGAAGTAATGAATGGAACAAGTGGTGAGGGTCCATTCGTCCAACTTCAAAGTGGTGCGAGGAAAACGAAGGGAATGTCATGTCATGAATCGGGTAATGTGACTTGGTCACCATAGACTGGCTGAAATCTTTTTTCAATGTTTTCCGACTCGCTCGTCGAATACGGCAGCGGGAAGAATAACCAGTGGCGTCGTGTACACAGAACAGAGATATAGATTACATGGCATAGGCATGAGCATGATGCACGACAGGTGTCAATCCAGATTACAGCGAGGAGAGTTCAAAGCTTGACGGGCATCGTCGACGAATCCAGTACTACCATCTAGTCGATTACCTCCCTGTTGTGACCTCGCGACCACTCGTTTGCCCGTTTAAAGTGTCCGTTTCCGATGAAGCTGCGATGTGCAGAGAGATGGCATCATGGGTAGACAGATCTGTGTATGCACACTGCTAGTCCAGACCGAATGGCGGAGGCGATGCGAGCACTGGGTGACCAATGAAAGAGATTTACTGAAGGATGCTCAGAAAAAGCACCATCTCCAAGGTCGTAACTAACGCGAATCCCATCAAAATCGCTCAAGAACGCCTAAATGGTGTCGTGTTTCTTTCTGACGGGGATTACGTTGTGAGCGGATGATCACAAGGGAAGATTCGACGAGGGCGAGTGGAGGATGGCAAGCAGGTAGGGAAGTCAATGAACGTTGGATTTGATACTTTCAATCTAGCACCGTCACGGATGGAAAGTGGCTCGTGAGTGAGACGTCGAGTGGAGCGCGACGAGCCATGAACCGGTGCACGAGTTCATAGCACGCTCTGGTTGGGTGCGTACGGTGGGCGTCTCTGATGACGGGACAAAACTCGCGGCCGGATCGAATGACGAGACGCTCGGTGTCTAGGGCCAGCGACTCCTTGGCGTTTTCAAACACGACCATTTTGTCGGCACAGTCAACTCATCGGCACTGCGCTACTCCGTTCGAGTCTACGATGATGGCATCGGCCAACTTCTCCTTAATTGTCCAATTCAAGTATACCCAGTGTACAATCCAAGCACCTCTTTGTCTGGTCCGAAGACGGCTCCATCCACTGTCTTGAAGTGTCCAATAGGAAGACACTCGCAAAATGGCACACTTACCGCCAGAGCGAACTAAGATACATCTCCCTCGCTTGCAACAACGCGGTCATCGCAGCATCCGCTGGTTCGTCCCTCTCGGGTTCGTCATCCGTCATCCTTCATCCTTCATTTGTCACTCACACACCATCTGCTCCATACCTATCGCGACAAGCTACTATATTGAGATCACCCTCTCTCTTTACGCATGTGAGTCGCTCTCTGTGTATTCCTGCTCCATCTCCCTCATTCCGCTCTACTCAGTACGTGATTTGTATATCTTTTCTTGCTATGCCAGTGGCACCACACCACCTCTCGGAAGCCTTCGGGATCGTCTACGCGCTCCGTAGGTCACTCTCCGTCTGCATCGCCGAGTGATGTGTGTCGGAATTTCTCACTCCGTCGAGTCATTATTGACGATCTTACTTCCACTAGGAAAGTTCACAACCGCAACTAATATGTTCGGAGCTGGGATGGGTGCTGGAACCGCGCTCAAGGGTCTCAACTCTAGATGGCAGGTTTGCTAAATCTACGTTCTTCCTAATGCATGTGTGCTCACACGTATCATCAGGTTTTGGGGTCCACGACACCGAAAAGGGAATGCATGCTAACATCTTTCATCTTTTGATGCTGACACTCCGTCTTCTTTTGAGGACGATCGGTCTCCGGTAAAGCCCGCGCAATTCTCCCCGCAGAGATTCGATAATGGGCTCAGGAAGGATGCAGCTACATCTAGCAGGTATCCTTCGCCGTCTAATGCTACTTATGGATCCTCTACGCTTTCCGGGAAAAATGGAACATTCGATGTCACATCTATGGTCGAGAACGAACTGTCCCTCGGCTTCAGGGGAATGACTGTTGAGGATGACCACATAAACAACCAATACCGTCAACCGCCTGTCCCGTCGCAAGTGAACGGCGTTTCTCACCATTCTGTTCCATCCCAGATGCGACCGTCCCCCATGGTTCAAGGCCGTACACCGTATGGTGGTTATCCTCAAGCAGATCATTCTTCCTACTATCCAAATGGTGCTCGCGACCCTTATATGGATTATGGATATGGGGATACAGTACATCGACCGCTATATTCCGCTGCCGGTGGCATGAACAATAACTTGCCCGCCAACGTACACCCAGGTGTATCCCCCCAGAGGCTACACCCTAATGTCTCTGTTGGCCAACAATCCGGCACATACTATGATTCCCTGCCTCCGCTCGATTGCTTTCGCAATATAACTACCCTACCTACCCATCGACCGATGACATATCCTACTATTCCCTCGATCTCTTCTGTTGGCACGTGTTTGTTTGGATGACCAGCTCACGCTCAACGCAATCGACCGAACGCAGACGAGTCACCGCGGCGCCCTTGCCTCCAACATCGCATTCGCGAACGTCTCGTACGTTGCTGTCCCCCCGTCGTACCACACTCACGTTGACCCCGGCTCGCCCATTTGGACTCGCGCACACCCGCGCAGCACACTGCAGCGCCTCCAAACGGTCCCCCATCGTTTAAACAGGTGCCCACAGCCCTCTCGCTCCCTCAGTGCATGGGTATCGAGTCCAGTCCTGACGTGGCGCGCACCATCGACTGCATCACCACCGGAAACCTCGATGCGTTCGACGCACCGCCGTTTTC